>JAQYXR010000283.1:20648-122729 GCA_030545055.2 Neoaliturus tenellus | reverse complement strand
CTTCCGTTTGGTCGATGGTAAAAAACGGAGCAGGCCTATACCTAAGACCGTACCGTGTGTACTAAATAAGAACAATCAATTGATAATTCCAAATAAAGCCTTAACAAATCATCAATTATCAAATTATGTAAAATGTTTAAGAATACCATTTTTTAGAGGAGTTTTTATGAAAGACGCATTACCAAATAATATATGGAAAAACGAAACTGGAATAGTAAATTTGGATTCCACTCATGGTCCAGGAACTCATTGGGTATGCTATAAGAAACTCGGACAAAACGTTTACTACTTTGACAGTTTCGGCAATCTACCACCGCCGAAAGAACTTCAACATTATTTTCGGAACTCCAGAAATATATTTTACAATTACAAAAGAGAACAACCCAACAATACAGAAATATGCGGACATTTATGTTTGGAGTTTTTAGCGAAAAGTGTCAGTCAACTTTGAGATGTCATCGTATACAGTGTCACTGAGTGGAAATTCATCCACACTGAAAAGCACTCTTTTCCCGGCACTACGTTTATCCAAGGATAGACTGTGGGAAGCTGCACTATTGGATTTTACTACGTACAATTCAATTCCCAACGTCACGGAGGGAAAAAACAATTTACTACATTATTACGAGAGTAAAGACGAAAAAGGAAATTATTCACAATTGAAGGTAATCACTTTATCTACTGGATCGTATGAAATAGACGATATAAACCAAGTATTACAGAAGCAGCTAGGAGAAGAAAATATCAGTATAAAAGGAAATAACAATACTTTAAAAGCGGAAATCACTTCAAAGTATTATATAGATTTCAGTTTGGAACAGTCGATCGCCAGTTTACTCGGGTTTTCAAACAAGAAAAGAAAAGTCTTAGATCCTGGAACCACTCATACAGGCGATACCACAGTGACAATATTGAAGGTGAACAGTATTGATATAACATGCAATATTATACACGGATCGTATAGAGATGGAGTAAACCAACATATTTTGCATACATTTTATCCAACAGTGGCTCCCGGTTTTAAAATAGTTGAGAAACCACAAAACCTAATATACCTGCCATTGAACACCAGTTTCATTTCGGACATCGTACTGAACATATCGGATCAGGACGGTAACAGTGTTGACTTTAGAGGAGAAACCATTACAATACGGTTACACATAAGAGCGGTGTCATAAGTTCAACATGGGATTGACATTTAAACCGCAACAGAAGAGCCGAGACCTCAGTAGCTCTTCAACATTGGACGAGTTAACACCGGACAACATTCGTTTCCTGCAAAAGATCGGACTAAGACTTACCAACGATGGATATCCTGGATATATCTCAAGGACCGACGTTCGACGAAACACTATGGGAGAAGGAATATCACACGCACAACCCTTACACTTCATCAAAATTAAACAATAACGATGAAATAAGGATCCCCATTCAACAACAGGACATTTACACGTTACCGTGTGAAAGTTACTTGTACATCGAAGGACGGGTATTAAAATTGGATGAAAGGACCGGTTCAACGGTTCCATTTATAAATAACCCGATGGCATATCTTTTTGATGAAATAAGATATGAAATATCAGGAGTGACGGTTGATTCAACAAAAAAGGTCGGTCTAACAACGACACTGAAAGGATTAACATCATTAACACCGCATGAGAAAAATTCAATAGTCACCGCCGGATGGGTTGCTCCCGATAAAGACACTATAACACCGGATTCCAATGGTCATTTGACTTTCATGTCCCTTTACGTTTGCTTTTGGGATTCGCTGAAGATTACAGACGAATAATAATAAATGTCAAACAAGAATTGGTATTACTCAGATCTTCAACTAACAAGGACTTGATACTTGCAGACCCTGGAACTACGGAAGCCAAACTGGAATGGCAACTACAGTTGGATAAAGTCGTGTGGAGAGTACCGCATGTCAGATTAGCCGATGAACACAGAATCGTATTGTTGAGAAAGTTGAAATCTTACCGTGATATCGTCATGCCGTTTAGAAGTTGGGAATTCCATGAATATCCCACACTACCTCAAACAGAGCGTCAAACATGGACTGTGAAGACGTCCACTTATTTAGAACGGGCACGGTACATAATACTCGGTTTCCAGACTAAACGAAAAGATGTTATAACTTCGCACGCCGGTCAATTTGACCATTGCAAGATAAAAAATTGCAAAGTTTTTCTAAACTCTCAATTCTTTCCTTATGACAATTTAAATGTAATGTTCAGCAAAAAACGTTATTCCATTTTATACGATATGTATGCGAGGTTTCAATCGTCATATTACGGAAAGACAAATACACCGCTATTATCACCGGATCAGTTTTATTCAAAAGCTCCGATAATCGTTATCGATTGTTCAAAACAAAATGAATCCGTAAAGTCGTCAAGTGTGGATATAAAAATTGAAATGGAGTTTGAAGAAGCAGTACCGGATGGAACTTCGGCATACTGTCTGATTTTACATGACAAGATAGTGACGTACACTCCATTAACGGGAATCGTAAAAAATGTGTTGTAAAAAACTGTTTTGAGGTTGATGCGAATGTTATAAAAGGGGGAAAAAGAATGAAAATCTCATTATATTTCTGACCGTCGTATGGGAAGCATCGTTCGCAAGATGAGCTCGCCTACTGCAAATACTAACGAAGAAGAAACTACGCCTCTCATGGCTGACAATAGTTTGGATATAGAAAAACAAGTTGAACAAGAAATGGATGAGTTCCTCAAGTTTAAACACAAGAAAAAAGAAGAGGAAGTTGAAAAAGGAGTAAAAAGAAGAAAGATCGACGACACCATTTCCACCAATATTTTGGCAGAAGTATTTCTCAGGATCTACTATCCCATCTCTTCGTGTATGACGAAGAGCGTATCCGCCGGAGTTATAAAATCATTGGATTATTCACCAACTGTTATTTTAAATCATGGATCCAAAATGGTGGCCTTCACTGAAATTTCCTGGGAATCGTTTAGGAAACATCTACATCTTTTGGAATGTTATTTGAGTAACAACACATTTGGAAGAAGGACAAAATTAAGTCTGCTGGAATCGAATATCGAAATCGATATAGTGAAACATCGAGGTGGACAAATCGTTCGCTTTCGAGATTTAACCAAGCACGAGATGAAGGTACACCTGACAAAAGATGAATTCTACAGTCTAAGTTGTGCTACCGGTCCTATAACGAGATATCAAAAACAGCTGATATTTTCAAGCGCGATTATAAAAGAGTATTTGACCGATACATTGGATAGACAGCCGTATGTTCCGATTCTATACGGTCCTGTAGATACGTCCATCTTCAATAGAATACCTCACGAAGTTGATATGTGGAGACAGTTGCACAACTATCAAACTAACTTTAATATAGATGAACAAGCCCAAGAGATGAATGAAGAAGACTCGTGCAACAATTAGTAAACTAACAACCTCCAGTATAAAAGGATGTCCACCACGGTTTTACAAACAGTCGTTTACCAACCTTCGTCATGAATAAACGAGTTTCGTTTTCCAACCAATCGGAAGTAATGGAGGTAAGACGAGGTATAATTGAATTTCAAGCGTTCCGCGGTAACGACGGAAGTTTTATTATAAAAGAGTTAGTAGTTTTAGATATGGATACATCTGTAGTTTATCACTATTTATTCCAACCGCCTCTACCGTTCAACAGATTAACCACCAAAGCGAGAGTGACAAACAAATGGTTGATAAAACACTTTCACAACTTGAGATGGGACGAAGGTTTTATACACTACAGTATGATGCCGCACATTATGAATCATTATTGTAAAGAATTTAAAATTATCTACACAAAAGGATTTGAGAAAGCCAGTTGGATACAGGCGTTTACAAACCATGAAGTGTTAAATGTTCAGGTGGACAGGGATTTCCAGTGTCACTTTGCAAACATTTGTATTTCATCGAAGAACTTTAAACATCGGCAATCCCAATGCGCTTTAAAGAACGCTTATCGCTTGAACGCGTATCTCCAACAGAGTGGTGGGGGATGGGGAGGATATAAAAGCGAGGGGACGGGCATGACCCAGCATGAGTATTACTCTAGCCTCCGAGCAGTCAACACCTCGCACGCAGATTCGCAAGAGTAAGAATATTATCAACAGAAAAGAAGAAGTAAAGATGGCATCGCAAACGTTTTTACAATCACTTGTTGATCAGTTTAACAAACATTCCAAGTCTACCATCCTACCCACCAAGAGATGTTCAGAATTGAAAGAAGAAAAGCACTACATCATCCACACCATCAAGAAGATGGAAACAACTGTCGGAGACGCCATCAACTGTACGCTGAGTGAAGCGCCCTACTCGCCCGGTGATGAACCGAAATTTCAAATCTTTCTTCCCAAACGCTTCGTCCAACTTCTGCAGAACGAAGATCTACGCCTCATCCACCCCGGCGCTCTCTACTTGGCATCCCACGGTCCAAGCGGAAGCAATTCTACAGAGCTCACACTTCACGTCATGCCCACTGCCAACAGTTAATTTGTAATTTCCTATTGTTCTTGTACACCTTTGTAAAGTATTTCTGAATAAATGACAATAAGAAAAAAAATAAAAAAATATATATAAAGCAACATATCGGTATGTGTTTGTACACATATCGGTATGTTGCTTTATATAAAAAACAATTTCGGGTGGCCTTGACCTAGTTTCAAAAACTATATAAATGGAGCAATGTCCGTGGGAATTTCCTCAGTCTACGACTACCTTCAGTGCTGTACACATCTCCGTTGCTTGTGCAATCGTCGGTGATAGCAAGATGTCTCTCAAGATCAAGTGTGCATCATACGATACCTCCACTATTACAACTTTTGAACAGCTCGACAATTTCACTAATGAATTGCGAGTTCTTCTTGCCGGTGGTTATCACTTGAATGTCGACACTTATGTCACAAACAAGAGGATGTTTTCCAAACAAAACTTCTGCGATGATGAAGTGTTCTTTCCCACACAGACGGGGACAACATCCACTCCGTCTACTCAAACTAATGTCAAGTTACACAAATACTACTAAATGTCAAAGCAAAATAACAACAACAACTACAACTCGTCGCTGTGAAATTTCGCTATAAAATGAGTGTTCAACTCAAACAAAATCATCATTTGCTTTCCAACAGTCGCAGCGGTAACAACTACTGGTACCATGTTATACCGAATGATGATTGAATTCAATGGAAAGATCTACGGAAAGGACTATAGAACCGTAGAAGAGATGAGCTCCGATCTCAATGTATTGACTAGAGAAGGGTTCCAACCAAAACTGATCCTGAAGTTTCCAGAGGTGCATCCGCTATCCACTGAAGAACTCATCGCTATGGCTAGAGCAAACAAGCAAGAACACGAACAGAATATTAAGAAAGAACCTGAAGAAGAAGAAAAGGACAAACCTGCATCATAAATATAAAATAACCATCTTACATTTGTAACATGTTCTTTTTTAAAACTTCATTTGGATGACCTTGAGATTACCCCCACCACTTTTCTTAATCTATAAAACACGCTATCCTACACTATACAACTTCATTTCTCGCCTAGACTTAGAAGCGGCAACATGGAAGAGAAGAAAAACAAGGACGCGCCGCGCTACTGTTGTGAACAGAAATGCACCGATTTAGGGAGGTGGATGGTAGACGGATTAGCCTGTACAAAGTGCGAATTCTTCGGATCCTGTTACTGCAAATGCAAGACAAAGCAAATACCGCCACCGGAATTGCGAACCTTCAAGATTTTTAAATCACGATACTTCCACACTTGCTGTCCCCAGAGGTGTATCAAATTCCATCCGGAAAAACTTGTCAATTGTCGAGAGTGCAATGCATATTATAAGGACGACTTTTGTACATGCATCATAAGTGCGTGCAAGTACAGATCAGATTGGTCTTCTGATCCTGTTGAAGCTTCAGATGTATAGCTGTAGTCACTGACTGCAGCCCTTTTTTAAAACTCCATTTGATTGACCTTGAGATTTCCCCCCACCACTTTTTTTTTACAACATATATTCTACGGATCATTCGATACGCTTCTCATTCTTATTTCATTAGTCGCACTGACAACAACATGGATGATAAATTCATTTCCTTTCAACATTTAATTACCGACAGAGAAGAGATGGAAGAACTATTCCAAAACTTACTCACACTCATTGATAACTATCCTTTAAGATGGATCAACATCACAGTGCAATACGTCAATCCTACCAAAATATTTTCATCCTCATCATCTTCTTCCGGCACCTCCATGTCTTCATCGTCACAAAGTGCAGAGGAAGAGGAACAGACAAATAATGGTGTTAAAATTGTTGAATTAAACGACGAGGAACAAGAAATGCAGGCTCTGGTTGAATATAAATTTAATATTTAATTTACAAACAAAGTATTACTATTTTCTACATTGTGTTACAGCTAGCGCTTATCTTCGTACGGCTCCCACAACCTATCCCGACGGCGTTTCGCGGCGAACTGCGATGACCGAAGTTCCCTCGTTCCCCACCCAGGCTTCGCCCCACCACTGGCCTCCCCCCACTCTTTTCTTCCCCCACCACGGTACCCCTACCGAGTATAGGCGGCCGCCTCACTGCCGCTCGCCATTTGTTCGCCAACTCCCGAACGATGAGCGGCTTTCCTTTAGCGACAAATACAAATACATTTACCGTAAAGTCGCAACAAGACTTGCGGGATATTTTTGAAACTTTGAATGACGTAGTCAACGCTCCACACAACACCATCACCATGACTGTGGAGATCTCCTACAATTGTCCACAATGCGAGGAGATGGAGAGCGAGGACATCGAACCTGCAAACAGCACTCCTCCACCTTCCGAGGCTGCAGCGTCCGACACGGCTGACAATGACGTTTAATCGCAAACAACTGTTTTTTTTCTTCTTCTTCTTCACCCCCCACCACTCTACAATAAATATGCACTGCGCTCGTCTTCGCTTCTCATTTCATCGCCAACTTTCCGACCGTCAACACCGCTCCCGTTTTCGCCCCACCACGAATTAAAAAAAAAAAACACGCACACGAAGATGATGGATGACGTTTCGCTCAAATCACGATTGGAAGAGGACAGACTCAGACTGGAGATCAACAGGCTGCAATTGGAAGCGGCAAACCAACAAGGGATGGTCCGCCTGCTGCAACTGTTCAAATTCGTACTGTGCATGTTGTGCGTCTACCTCCTTTTCGCCATCACCTTCGGCATCTACCACTGCGTCACCGGTGCACGACGCTCCAACGCCTCTCTGCACAACAACAACGACACGATTTTAATTTAAATTCATTAAAATAAATAAACGAAAAAATAAAAAACCCTCCCTCGGCCCGCCGCTCCGATCCGACCCGTCCCGAGTCCCCGCCCCGACTGAGCCCCTCGCGGCTCCGCTTTTTTAAAACTCCCTCCGGATGGCCTTGACCCACTTACAAAACACACCCATCACTGTCAACCACACCTGCCGGTTCGAACCGCTTGGCCTTGACCTGTGCCAGAACCGGCAAAACCCCACTACTTGAGAGATCTCATTTCGGATGAAATTATAGGCACTTATAATGTAAGGCAGCTTAGAAGGTTCATAGAGTAGGATATTTTGGGCTTTTGTTGTTAGGTACTTGTTGTTTGTGCCCTTAAACAAAATCAAATCAAAGATACAAGTCCATATGGGGATTAAATTAATTTATGATCCATATGGAAGGACGTCCATAAAGAAATAATTTTATATAAATAGTTTTGTCACTTTGTTTAATTGTTTTTGAACTTATAATCTCATTATTTGACATAACTAATGACTGAAGTATATTGTTGGCATAAAAGATGAGTAATGAATAAAGTAATAAATAAATAAAAGAGTAAAGTATGTATAATAAAATTATTTCTTTCGCTATCCAGACTAGACTTAAGAGTATGAGCGCACGGATGATGATGAATGGTAATAAAATTGCTTGATTTCCTTAGAGGATTAAGCAAATCGCTTCTGGCTCTGGCGAAAGGAGAAAGCGTGAATGTGTTTTTATTTAGTTTTAAGTTCTGATGGTCACGGAAGTGGTGGGCTGAACCTAGCTGGGAAATCCCATGTTAGGTCAGCGGTTTGAAACAGTGATGAATTATGAGACTATATTGACTTGATTGTTTTTTCAAGGCCCCCTTAAGGCCATTTAACCACAAGGGCCCAATATGGGTGACCCGTTTTGGGGGCATGAGCCAGGAGCCGTCCAAATTTAAACATGCCTTATGCCCTAGCCCAATTTTTCCAAAGCCTAGGCATGGAAAGGGATACGTATTTTTTGACCCACCGATTAGTAGAGCCACCATTTTACCTCTGTACCTGGTAGTTGTGGGGGGTACATGTTAACATACTTAGCCACATATAGTTTTAAGATGATTTTTGTGTCTATAATTTTGAGGCGCGATGTAAACACTATGCTCTTTGCATTTCTTGAATGATTAAGAATTTTGTTGGTTCATTCATAAGGGTTTTTTGAACTTTGACTACTGTATTAAATTATGATGTTATTTGTTTTTCTTAGGAGATGAATAATAGTAGATTGATAGGTACATATGAATTATTCAATGTATAAAACATTTTGTATTCCTTATTGTCAAGAAATATTTCATCTTTATTAAATCAAACTGCATAAGAATAGCTTTATAAGATGTAAATCTTAAAATATATATATAAAAAAAAGGATTTTTTTTATAAGCAGAGATTGGTGTTTTGATTCAGAGATTTTGATTTTGATGTTATATCTCTCTTTATAGTAATTCATGTATAACACTTGAGTGCCATATCTATTAATGATGATGGATTTTCATCCCAATTCACGTCAGAAATTACATACCTTTTGTCATTGAAATCGGTCAAAACCTTAGTTCCATCAACAGCTTTGGTGAACTCTTCCTTGTGTTTTTGTACTTTTATAGAAAATTTGTTAGTAAGTTAAGAAAATAGGAATTAGAATTGTAATATTGTGGAACCCTAGGGAAAGAAATGTGTTCATATACTAGTGAAAGTTTATTATATATTTTGAAATGGGGTAGTAAACAAAAAAAAAAAAAAGTCTCTGAAAATTTATTAAATATATATAACTGATTGAAAAATTATGAAATATATGTAATAATGATTTTTCTTTTCATAAAATAGGAATTATTGTATCATGATGGTAACAGAAACTATGTATGTCCAGATTGGGTGAGCTGAGACTGCACGGCGCATGGCAGCAACAGAGACTATCCTATGGCCGTGGACTATTGGACTTGTGTCAATAGTGAACCGGACGCCCAAACTAATGTGCAGTGTAGTGAGTCAGTGAGTTTTTCTTTATATATATATATACATATATATATATATATATATATATATATATATATAAGTAGATAGTACTATGGGGTTCCTAGGACACTTTTGGAGACAATCAAAAATCAAACAAATTTCACAGTTTTTTAATACAATTATGCAATATTTTTGCCATTTTTTGGCCAATTTGTAGTCTAACATTATTCTAATTTTTATGAAAAATATGCAAATTTCATGAAATTTTTTACAAATATGCCTAAATTTACATAAAATTGTCTACAGAATAAAAATTTTTCTAAAACAAGTAAAATTTTGTCGAATACTGAATAATTATTCAAATTAAACTAGAATAGTTTCTTTATCATCAAATGTTTTAATGTTTGTAATAATTAAATGTAAATCTTTCTTATTCTATTCTTTAACTGTTTTAATGAATGAATATTTTAAGTTCTATTAAAAAAAAATTTCAAATTTTATATATATTTTTTTTGAAATCTGAAATTATCATGGTCCCAGGTCAAAATATATACTAATTATAGTAATTATTGTACAAATTTAATAAAATAAACCTATTTAGTTCATAAACTACGATTTCAGTTGTTAAATAATGAGTCTTGTAGAATATATTGGTTGAGAACATTCTCTTATCACTCTTATCTCTCTTATCTGACCGTTAAAATAATACTTCCTGTCACAAACTCCAATACTTTAAACTATTATAACTTTATTAATAATTAAGTTATCTTTAATCTGAAAATTGTATTGAATTTAATATTTTTTTCTCTTTGATATAATACCTTACAACTTAGGTTTTAAATGAGATATAAGTTTTTTTGTTGTTTCTTAAATTCATTAATATGTTAATTGATTTATTTGTAAAAGTATTTGAAACAAATGTTTAATTGGTTGATTTATGATGGGCTATAATGTATTAATAGGATTAAAAATGATATTTATTTAGTATAGGCAATTGTTGCACTATCTAGTGGAATAGTCATGAACTACTAGCGCTTCAACTGATAAACCCATGCAGTCTTATCACTCAACGGAAGTCTGGTTAGCTCATTGCTAACGTTCAAGTCTCATATGCCTGAGGTTCCGAGTTCAAATCTCGAAACTTCGGGCATAATTTATTGAGGACATAGTTGAAGTCCAGTGGTTGGTGGAAGGTCTTTATCCGAGTGGCCATAGGATAATGACTGTGAAACAAGCCGTGTGACAAGATACTATGGTGGGTGCACCCTTTGCCTCATCCATTTCATCCTTCATAATCACCAATCCATTTCCATTAACCACCAATCTATTTCCATTAATCATTTCAATCAATCGCCTATCGTCCATCCCATTAATACAACATTACACTTACAACACCGCACACTAAAAAATTCAAATAATACACTCTCCTCCACCTAGCACAAAAAAATCTAAAAATCAAATAATTCAATAGAACCTGAAATGATGCCCCTGGGGACATAAAAACCTGGAATGTGGCAGTGATGGGTTCAAATTCAAAAATACAAAATATCATAAAAGCTAGGTGGTAGTGACGAGTAACTAAGGCGCCTATTCTGAAAACACGCACACTTACAACACTACACAAAATACACCATCATATCCATTCATTTTGTTTTATTTTTGTAAATTTAAAGCTTTTTTAAAACAAGTAAATTTTAATATCTGATTTTTAAGAATATAGATTAATTTATTTCAATTATATCATTTTTGATTATATTATATTCAAGTAATTTTTCAGATACAATAATAATATAACAATTTGTTTTACTAGTAGCTACTATATCATAATCAAAATCTGCATTAATAATAATATCATTTTTTGAACTTGAAATATTTGTTGGATTTTTTGTAGTATCAATTACATAAATTGGTCTATTTTCTAGAAATTCTGTTGGATTATAATACATTTTACTACTATTATAATAAACTTTTTTATAATCTTGGTACATTTCATACATAATTCTAAATTTTTCATTGAATATGTCAAAGTTTTCCAATTCATCAGGGTAATAATGACCATTTAGTTTTACTCTTATATTTTTTATATACATACTATCAAATTTAGAAGTATCATATAACTGATCATTTGTTCTTGATTTTTGAAATCCAATTATAATAAATTTTGGATTATAAATATTTCTATAGATATTTGTTATATCCAAACTTAAATTCTTTCCTGTAATATTTTTTTGTTCAATGCATTGCCAATGATTAAAATGAAAATTTACTTTTTCAAATTTGCTTAGTTCATTAATTAATTGAATTTTACTTGTTGTTTTGTATTCAATTATAGGAACTCTAATAAAAAATTCATCAACTGTTATTTTACCTTCAGCTGGTAATGTTGCATTATCATAAGTTCCATCAGCCTTTTTAGTTTTCCATCTAAAAATTGCATCATTATCTTGTGATCTAATAAATGTTATATTAAAACCTCCTTTGTATATTGGAATATTTACATTTTCAAAAAATCCTAATCCAAAATGAGATAAATTACCAATTGCTTCAAATGCTTTACTAAAATTTGATTCAAAACCATTATTAATTTGATTTATTTCTGATTTTGAATAAGTTATAGTACCTTTAATTGTACTTAATAGACCAGGATATTCAATTTCATCAATCAATTTATTATGTTTTCTAACTTCAATTTTTGAAAATAAAAATGGAACAAAATTATCAATTAATTTTATATTAGCACCATTATCATATGCAGTTCCATCAGATTTAGTCAATTTACCAGATATATAAAATTGAAATTTAGAAGTACAAAATCCATCTCCAAAATCTATATTAAATTCAGTTTTTTTATTAGGTTCATTTAAATGTAATTTAGATAATGGATAGAAATTTTTGTATTCAGCTCTTTCAATATCATTTATATATTTTTTGTAATCAGCCATTTATTAAGGATAATTTTTTAAATCAAAAGCTTTTTTAAAACAAGTAAAATTTTCATAATTTAATTTTTATGTTTTTTTAATGTCAAATTTTATTTATGTATCAATTTCATTTTTACTTTTAAAATACTCAATTTCTGTAGCATGATCAAGTATAAATTTTGCTGATATTTTTTGATGTTCTAAAATTAATTCCCAATTTAATGTAAAAGCATAATCATGAATGAAATATTCAGTTAAATCTTGATATTTACAAATCAAATCAATATAATCTTTTAGTTGATAATTTATGAATTCAGTAATAAAATCTATAGTTAAATTTTGATGTTGAGCAATTTTTTGCCAATTTAATTTATTTTGAAACAATCTCATCATATTAATACTCAATTCATATTTTTCAGAAATATCATCCCAATCATCTTTGTTTAGTTGATTTTGGTTTCTGATAATGAATAAATCAAATGAACTGTATAGAGCCATTTATTAGGGAGAAAATTTTGTAAAACAACTTTTCTTTGAATTACAAATACAGCATTTTGATTTAATTATATTTATATTTTTTAATTTTATTATCTGAATATCTTTAGAATTAGTTTTTTGTTTACATTTAAGACAATAAATCAACTCCATTTATATAAAATAAATTATTGTAATTTATCTATATCTCCTTTAATTAGTATTATTTCTGCATTTAATTCTTTTATTGATTTATTGACTCCATCAAATAGAAATTTTAGTTCTTTTTCTAATTTTTCTTCTAAATTTTCAACATGTTTTCCAATATTAATTAAAAATTCTAAAATTTTATTTAAATCTTTTTTAGTTTCTGAATAATCACTACCAATTTCAATAATTGAATCTAAAACTTCATCTAATTCTGACTTAACTATAACATCATATTTATTTATACTTGGTTTTACATTAACAATTCTTTTACCATTAATATTTATATAATTTTTTGATAAACCAATAGCATTTACTAAATTTTCAGTCTTTTTTACATGACTTTTAAAACTTTTACTAAAATTATTAAAAAATGTATTTAATTTGGAATTTATATAATCTTCTTTAATATTAATTGGATGTTTTTTCTGTCTTCCAAACAGATCAAATATATTTTGTGAATCCATATTTATTAAGGATTAATTTATTTATTATGTTATCAAATTTTTTATTTTTATTTAATTCATTTAATATAAAAATACATAAATGACCACAAATTGGTGGATCATTATAATTTTGAATTTGATTATCATTATAAAATATATTATCTTTTCCTAAATATTTAACTAATTCTATTGGTGGTTTATTAACTATATTTCCATATGAATCAAAATAATATTTAATTTTATCTTTTTTATAATAACAAACCCAATGAGTTCCATTTCCATCAAATGAATCTAAATTTATAATTCCACATTCAAATTTATTAACTTTATTAGGTAATATATCTCTCATAAATACACCTCTAAAATATTTTATATTTTTACACAATTTTTATAATTCACCTAATGTTAGTGGTTCAAAATTTTTTTGTAATTTTTTTTCATATATTTTAATGTTTTTTTATCTAAACCAGATCCTTCTACATTTTTTAATTCATGATCTAACCAATCAACAAAATTTCTAAATTTAGGAATTATAGATTCTTTTACTACTTTTGCTCCCTTTCTAACATTTGGTGTATAATTTTTAACTATAGGTATATTATCAGCAAAATCTAAAATTTCTTTTAGTAATCCACCATTTTTTATTTCTTTTAATTGATTATATGAAAATTCAAATCTTAATCCTTTATTTAATTTTTTATGTTTATTTAGTTTATTAATTTGTCTTTTAGATAATAATATAATATCTTTTCCATTTTTATTAAATTGATCAATATTAAATTGAATTATAACTGATCTTTTATTTTTAAATGCAAATTTTATTTTTGATTTTTGATTATCTGTCAAGTTTATATTTGTTTTTTCCATTTATTAAGAAAAAAATTTATAGTTTTTTTATAATATAGATTAACTTAATTAATGAAAAATTTTATTAAAATTTTAATCCTACTTCTAAACCCATACCAAATTTTCTTTTCATCCACATAGCACCTGATGTTGGTAATGCAACTAATCTTTCACCAATTCCATAATCATTTGATGTTACTATATCCCATGCTTTATCTTGTAAAATTTTATCAGCTATTTCATTTCTAGATTTTGTATCTTTATGATCTCTATAAAATAAATCATGTTCTTTAGCAGCTTTATCTAAATCATTTATTCCAGGATCACCTCTTTTTACTCTTTTATTTAATTTAGTTCCAGGCCCTAGATATTGATAACCAGGTACATGTAATTCAAAAGGTAAATTATTTATAACATTATTTAAAATACCTGATCCATCTTTTAATGATGGTGATGAAATATTTGCCAAAATTCTTTTTAAATACTTAATTCCTTCAGGTTTTTCAATTAATTCATCTAATTTATTTGATATAAAGTCTTTAATTGCTTTCTTTTCATTTAAAAAATTATTATTACCAGCTTTTTCTTGTGCATATATATAATTAATAATATTATCTAATTTATTTAAATCATCTATAAATCTATATTCGATTTTATTTTCTGTATATTGTCTGATTCCTGAACCTTCAATTTCCCCTTTTAATTCCCAAATATGTTTAATTAAATTAATATATTTATCACCTTTACTAGATTTTGGTTTTTTACTATTTGGATCATTATTTTTATAAATTGAATTAGTTTCCCATAAAATCTTTGAATTATTATTTAAATCATCTTGTGTATATAAATTATTATCTGGTTTCTTTTCATAAGTTAACAATCTCCATAATCCATGTGTTCCATTATATTTTTTATCATCAATTATTAAATCATCATTGTCAATTACAGTTATTTTATCACCAATCATAAATGATTTTTTATGTTTATTCCAATACAAACCAAATTTATCATCTTTTGTTCTTGGTAAATATTTTTGTGCTAATGGACCAATAATTTTATCTAATGTTTGAGGTGAAATTAAATTTGGGTCAATAAATGTCGATTCTTCTTGAATTATTGGTTGTCTGATTGGTCTAAATGGAGTACTTGAAGGTAAATTTAATTCTTCAGTTTCTGGTATTGATATATTAGCAAAATTATTAACAACAGGTACCAATTCCATTAGGTTTTTATTTTCATTTAAGACTTCACCAATTTTATTTTCAACTTTACCAATCGCTGATGTTATAGGTTCATATGCTTTTTGTTTAATTTTTTCATAATTATCTTCAATTTTAATTTGATTTTTAAATTCTTTTATTAATTTTTTCTCAATATCATCTAATTTTTTAGCTTCATTAACAGATATCTTATCCATTTATTACAAAGAAAAATTTAGGTTCAACACAAATCATGTTAACATAAACACAAATCATATTAACACAAAAACAAATCATGTTAACACAAACACAAATCATATTAACACAAAACATAAATCATGTTAACACAAACACAAATCATGTTAACATAAATACAAATCATGTTAAACACAATTTATTTTACTTTATTTCTGTAATTTTCATTAAATATATAAATACTAATGAAATAAATAATACTAATAAAATAAATATTCTATCAATTATTGACTCAAATATACAACAAGCCATTATCATTATTTAATATCAGAAAAATTTTTCATATATTTTCCATCATTTGATTTTTTCAATAAATTAATAGTTAAAAATCCATAGTCTTCTTTCCAACAATCATTACAAATAGTTTTAAATTTATCAAATTTCATATCTGATCCAACAAAATTATTATATATTTTTTTCATATAATGTTCATTTTGTTTAAAAATGCATAACATATTTAAATTATTTCTAATTAATTGCATATCAACTTTTGAATAACATTGTGATAAATAAATACATGATATATTTTTATGTCTACCCATTATAAAATATTCTTTAATTTTATCTTGTTTTTCTAAAATACAATCATCAAAAACTACTAATGAATTTGGTTTACATTCATTTAGTGGAATCACATCATCACATGAAAAATGAGAAATTTGTTTATTAATATTTGATTCTATATTTTTAAATCTTTTTTGTAATAATTTATAAGATGGTTGTTCTAATGATTTACTAAAAATATATAAATTTGAATATGGAATTAATCTTTTGTAAATAAAATTTAATAATAATGTAGTTTTACCAGATCCACTTGTTCCTATAATTAATAATCTAATAGGTTGATCATTTTTATTATTTTTATCATATGATTCTAATTTTATATTATCTTTTTTTTCTAAAAATTTCTCCATTTAAATAAGATGAAATTATTTAAAATAATTGGTCATTCATCCAAACTAGAATTAAGATTAGAACATCCAATACATTTAGATGGAAAATATAGTATTGGTTTAAGTGGATTTTATTCAGATAATTTTATATCAAATATACCAAATGATTATAAAAACTGTTATGGATATTCTATTAAAGATGAAGATGATAAAATTATAGATCAATATTTTGATATAAATAAAGGAAATTATACAATTGAAGAAATAAAAAATATTTTTATTAATAGTTTAATAGAATTTAAAAAGAAAATTAATAAATTTGATGAAAATGATTTTATACTGAAAAATGATGGACCATATATTATAATAAAATCTCCTGTTAAAATTATAGTTACAACAATTATAATTGATTTATTAGGGTTAAATAATAAAATAATTGAACCAAATGTATTAACAAAAGGAATAAAACTACCAAAAATTAGACCTTTTGATGTTATTGAAATACATTGTAATTTAGTTGATCCTAGTTTTGAAAATCATAAAGATCATTCACATTTACATAAAGAATCAGAAATTCTATATTCATTTTATCCAAATGTTGAATATGGATCAAAAATTAGTGAAAAACCAAATGAAATTGATTATATTCCTTTAAAAAATATAAATAAAATTCAAAATATTGTAATATCTATTCAAGATAGTGATGGAAATCTAATAAATAATGAAAATATTAAAAGTATTGTATATTTAAGATTAAAACAAAATTTGTAATATAAAATTTGTCTACATAAATAATAAAACAATTGATTTAATTACAATAATTTTATATTTAATAATAAATTAATTGTATTTAGTAAACAAAATAATCCTTGGTTTAAAGTAAAAGATATTTGTAATATTTTAAAATATAAAAATTCTAGAAAAGTTTTAATTGATAATGTAAAAGAAAAATATATAAAACTTAAAAAATATCAAGTGTAACCAACAGTTACACTTACATAATGATGATAAATTAATTTACATAAAAATTATAGGTGTCACAAATTAAGACACCCTAGAAATTGATGTACAAACATGTTTTCAGATGCCCTAAAACAGGGCGTCAATAAAATAGATAATAAAACAATATTTATTAATGAATCTGGTTTATATTCATTAATTTTAAAATCAAAAAAGGTAGATAAACAATAAGGATAAATATAGATGGTGATAAATTAAAATTCATAGATTTTTTAGAGGGGACAATTTGTCCCCCCTATCATATAATGAAAAACGTACAAAACTTATTAAAATTAGGTAGGACCCAAAATGGGTCCCACATAAATTATAATATTTATTTTAAAAAATTTTAAAGGAGGTAACCTTATTATACAATAAAAACTTAAGGGTAACAAAACGTTACCCTCCTTAAACATTCAAAAAATATTTATAAAGATAATAAATTATATACAAATTTGAGACCCGTCTTAAAGACGGGTCTTACTTATAATGATAATAAAGTAAAATTTATAGATATTTTTAGGGGAGGCAATCTGTCCCCCCTATCATATAATGAAAAACATACTATTTTTATTAAAAAAATTTTGTTTATATTTATTAATTTTAAAATTAAAAAAGAACCAAAAAATTTAAAAATAGATTAATAAATATTTTAAATGAAAGAATCAAAACAAATAATTAAACATAAAAATTTAATAATAAATTATTAAATATATTTAAATTTATTAAAGAAAATATTTAAAAATATACATAAATTATAGTATAAATTCAATATCATATGGTTATAAATTATTAATATAATTTTGATCATTTTCTTTAAAACTTTCTTTAACATAATTTTTTATTATATTTATAAATGGTTCTATTATAAAATTAAACTTATAATGATATACAAAATAATTTTTATATTTAAAAAGATATATTAAAAATTTATTTGATATTTCAGTTTTAAATAAATATAATTTTATATCAAAATCATTATTTATTAATTCTTTTGGAACAATTAAAATTTCCATTTATTTATAATTTTTTTTTATACCCCCAAGGTAATGTATCAATTTTATTTTCACAAATAAATCTTTTGTCATCTCTATTACTTAAAGCTAATTTATTTATTGTAATTGTATATAATTCATGTTTAAAACTTCTAATACAAGTCATTTCTCTATATTGATCTTGATCATCAAATAAGCATTTCTTAAAATCATCCATATGTAATGTTTTATCAACAACACTTTTCTTAATTCCTTTACATTTTACAGGATTTTTATTATTAAATTCATAACTATATAATTTTGATCTTAAACCACAATATTCTTCTAATATTTCACCATTTAACTCATCTTTAAATTTACCAATTATTTTTTTATTCTTTTCAATATAGCATTCATGTTCTTTCTTATAATCACTTGTATCAAATTCATTAATATTTTCTTTAATAATTTTATATGGATCCTTTTTAAACTCTATAAAATAACTGTCTGTGTCCATATATAATAACCTTATATTTGGATCAAACTTCTTTAATTTTTCATAATAAAATTGATACATATGTAATTTTGATAAATCAAGTACTGAAAATCCTATATAGATTGGTTTATCAAACTTAACCTTTTCTTTTATCATATGTGAAGCAATACAGTCTTTATCAAATATACTAAATGTTTTAAAATTAGGTTTTTTTGCTTGTTTTAATGAAAACTTTTCGTCACCTAATTTAATATCACATCTATTTCTAACATTTTCCATAGTTTTTCCAAAAACACTATTATTCATCAATTTAAAAAAGTCTTTTTCAAAATCTGATGTTGATTTGGATCTAAATTTGGTATTTAATTCAATATATTTTTTCATATAATCATCTTGATCAAATGCTATAACTCTATTAACTTTCTTTAATTTTAATCCTTTTTGTAGATAATATTTTAAGTTTCTTGAATGAATAACATAATCTTTTTTATCAAATAATGTTGTGCAAAGTTTATTATTATAATGTTCAGGTGCTAATGGTAAATCTTTATGATCATCATGTAATTCAATAGGATATTCTAAATCAACATCTAATATATATCCATATTCAGCATTTTCATCTAATTCTAATATTGTTTCTTCCCATTCATTTAATGTATATGTATTAGGATTCATCCATGTTATATCTTTATGAGGTAATTTTTGACTTAAAGCCCATCCATATAGATTATTTGCATCTATATATAACATATAATTTTCAGGTTTTGTTTTATCATAATTTTTTGTATATTTATTGTTTGCTTTACAATATCTAGTTATACATTGTGAAATACCACCTCTAATACCTTTTTCAATCATTAAATACATATTATAATCACTAATTAGTTCTAGTTTAATTTTTGTTAATTTTAACATAGAATCCCAAGCTAATGATGGTGATGTTAGATAATGTGCTGGATCTAATTGATAATTTTTCAAACAAACAGATCTAAAATTTTCAAATATATCAGCTAATAATAATACATCCTGAATATTATACAAATCTGAATAATTACCTAATGTTTTTATTTTTAATTTATTCCAAACTTTTATATAATGTTTATAATCATCATCACTTATATTTTCATTAGTTAAACAACTATAAAATTGATCTTTTTCTAATATTTTATCATAGTTTAATTTTTCGACATTATCAATAAATTCATATGGAAATACACCTTTAGAAGTTAATATTTTTAAAGTTTCATTATCATATTCAATTTTATCATTTTCTTTTATAAATTTATTTATATGCTTAAATTCTTTAAGATTTTTAGCTAATTTTTCAATTGATGTAGCCATAAATCTAAATGTATCTACAAATGAGAATTTTATAAATTTTCTAGGTTTATCACCTTCAAATTCATAACCATAACCAGAATTTACTGAATAGTTTATATATTTTTCATCTGTATTAGCTAACAAATCAATTTTACCATATTTTTTAGCTAATTCTTTTATAAACAAATGTGTATCATAATTTGAACTATTATGACAGAATATAGGAATACTTTGAGGGAATTTTAGATTTAAATTACAATTTAAATGTGCAGCACCCCTAAATTTTCCTGTTAAATGGCAATGATCTCTTACTTTTATTCTTTTATCATCATCAAAACCACTATTTTCACAAATATGACAAATATTAGTTTTTTGATAATTAATTTCTTCTTCATTAGTTAAATTCATAGGCTTTTTATTTTTTGAATTATATTGTTTAGCTATATATTTTGAAATTTCATCTAAATATTCAAATAATTTATTTGGTACATTTATTAATTCTTCTTCATTTTTTGCTCTATAACAAATAGGTTTATACATTTTATTAGTTACTCTAGATACTAAATAGATTGTAAATCCATATGGTATATGTTTTTGAATTTTATTTGTATATGAGCAATTTGGATTATTTTTACAATTATCAATCTTTTCTAATATACTTTCAAAATCCATATAAATTACATATGGATGTTCAAACTTTTTGTAATAGTTTTTAAAACTTACTTTTTGACCAGGAAATGGCATTATAGGTCTACAAGGTTCTAATGATTTACATATTTCTAAATGATTATTCAAGTCTTTATTTTTGTAGAAATGAGTCAAACATCTTCTACAAATATATTTTTTGTTTTATGTTTTGATAATTGAGAATATACCAATTTATTTAAATCTGTTATTAATATATAATGACAATTATTACCAATTTTATAATATAATAAATCAATTTCTAATTTTACATTATAATATTCAGATATTTGTAATGGCACTATTTTTTTATCTTTATCAATTCTATAAATATTTATTGACATTGATGGATAGTTATATTTAGAGTCAAACGATCTTTTTTCAAATAATTTAATATCTTTTAATGTTATTGGATAATCAAAACCTTTAAAAATATCATCATTTATATATTTTTGATATTGTTTAACTCTTTCAGCATGTTCATTTGGTTTATCAATAGCACATCTAATTGCATAAATAAAACAATATTCATCTTTATTTTTAAAATTTACACAACATTTTTTATTCTTAATTTCATTTGGTAATTCTATATATGATCCAGAATTTAATGAATTATTTTTAGATAATTTTAGATTTAATTCAACACATCTTTTTAATGACCAACCAGAGCCTTTTGATGGTTGATTTAGTTGTTCTCTAACTATTAACTTCTTAAATTGATCATCAATAAAATCATCTATATTTAAAATATCTGAACTTTTTATGCAAAAATACATATTACTATTTTGAATTTCACCATTTATTAATTTTCTTTCATATTCACATTCTAAAGCCATTTGTCCTTTAATATTTTTAAATTTTTGTTTTTCTATCAATTTTTTTATTTCATTTCTTTGAGTTTCTAAATAATCATTAATATCTAAATCATCATTTGAATTTGTTAAAATATAATCTTGAAAATATCCTTTTAATGACGAAGCTTCTTGAATATTTATTATATTTTCTTTTGGAATTGGTCTATTTTTAAAATAATCATTTAATAATCCAATTAATTCTCTTCTAGTTTTATTAACAATTTTAATACTATTTTTAATTGCTAAATTTTGAATATATTTTAATGATCTATATTCTAAATTATTTGGATTTTCTTTAATTTTGTTTAATCTTTTAATTAGTTCATCTCTAGATAAATTTTCATAATTTCTGACAGATAATTTTTTTGCAATTTCATTTAATTTTTCTATATTAAATAATGAATAATTTGTAAGATCAAATGTTTCTTTAATATTTGTTAATTCATCTAAAGTTTTATTTTTATAATTATATATATTATTATTTTTACACCAATGTTTTAATTCAAATATTTTATTATCACATTTTTGTTTATTTAATAAATGTTTAGTTGAATTATAATGTCTATCATAATTTTTATATAATATATTTTTATTACAGTAAGGACAATTAATATTTTTATTTGTTCGTTCCATTTATTAGAAATAATTTTTACTTAGAAATAAAACTCTTAAAAATATGAGAAGTTTTTCCACTTTTTTCTAGGTAATTTATAGTTTAAATTGTATTTTTTCAATCAATAGTCAACTTTTCACAAGTTAATTTAAGTTTTCTAGAGTATTTTTTTCAATAAAATCAATAGTCAACTTTTCACAAGTTAATTTAAATTTTCTAGAGTATTTTTTCAATAAAATTAATAGTTTTATTTTCATAAGTCAATTTATGTTTTCTATAGTATTTTTTCAATAAAATTTAAACTTTTTTAAAACAAGTAAAATTATTATTTTTATCATATTTTTAAATTTTCTAGTTTTGTTATATTTTTGTCATGAATTTTAGTTTCTAAATGTCTTAAATAATTATTAGTCCATTTAATATTTCTTCGACATTCACAAAATTGTGGTTTTAAAAACATTTCTCTAATACATTGTATACAAATTGCATTTTTTCTATCTTTACTATAATGATAATTATTAAAATTTGAAATATCTTTAATTTCTTTACATTTATGACATTGTTTTTCATTTAATTCAATAACTTTAATATTATCATATAATTTTTTATAATACAAATCCTTACATTCTTTACAATAATAATATAACCCATCTTTAGTATTTTTATCTTTATAAAATTTTGATATATCTTTATATAATTTACACCTTAAACATTTCTTTTCCATTTATATAAAATAAAATTTACAAATTGGTTTTTTTCAATTCATATTCATAAAAATTTCCAATAATATCTTCATTATTTTGATCTTTTATACTATATGTAACTGGATTTGTATTATTAATTTTAGAAATTATAAATATTTCTCTAGACCAATTATTTTTATATTTATTAGAAAATGTTGATTTTTTATTTCCAATTCTAACTCTATCATTTATTTTAAATTTTGATTTGGTTATTATTTTTGGTGGTTTATATTTAAAAACAGTATCTAATAAATCCTTTTCATTATTTATATTTACTTCAATTGGTTTCATTTTAATTGTTGAATGATATGAGTTATTATATTCTTTAACAATTTTTGGTAAAATATTTATCCATCTATAATTTTTATTAATTTCAAATTGTATTTTCATTTTTTCATTTTGTGTTCTATTATACCTTTCTATTATACTTGATTTTTCTTCATTTTCTGTATGATACAATTTAATATCATATTTATTTAATATTTCTTTGAATTCTTTATTGATAAATTCTAATCCTTTATCTGTATGTAAAAGATTAGGTGATTTATGATTAATTTTAATTGCATCATTAATTATTTCTTCAAATGCTTTAGAAACTGTTTTTCCATCTTTTTTCTTTAATGGTTTTGACCAAACATATTTTGAGAAAGTATCTATCACATTTAACATATATTTATAACCATCATTTTCTTTTTCATAATTTTTCATTATAATTAAATCTGCTGCCCATAAATCATCAATACCTAATGTAATTATTTTTCTTTTTAGAAATTTCTTTCTGATTGGAGCATGAATTTCATTTGCTTCAATTATTTGTTCATTTTTAGTTAATTCTTTTTTAATTATAGGTTTAACTTCTTTTTTTAAAATTTTACTTTTATTTGTTTTACAAATTAAACATTTAGTAGCTATTCTATATAATCCATTTTTCATTTCAACAATTTGTGGATTAATATTTTTAGTTTTTTTCTTACACTTGTGACAATGAATTGGTTCATTCATTTATATATAAAAAATATTTTATACACAAATGAATTGATTCAATTCATTTGTGTATAAAATATTTTTTTAATAAATGGATATGTGTTATAGATGTCATAATCAAACTAATTTTACTATTATTGGAAATTGTGTAGGATGTAATATATGTAAAAGAATTATTTATGAAAAAAAGATTAAGAGAAAAAGTAATAAGAATAAACATCTTAAACATATTTTAAGAGAATTTAACCATTTTCAACCATATAAAACACACCAATTAATTAATGAATTATATATTTTATGTATTTCCAATCATTTTGAAATAACACCTAAGAATATAAAATTATTTTTAAAACAAAGGAATTATACAAATTGGATATTTTACTATCAATTTTTAAACAAAATATACAATATTAATTTTGAATTGAATCATGAAGATAAAGAAAAAATTACACTAGTTTTTAATAAATATTTATGTTTTAAGAAAAGTAATATATCATATAAAAAATTATTACCAATGATTTTTAAATATTTAAATATGGATTTTTGTATAAAACCTAATTATGATGATAACTTTTTAACATATCTATCACAAATGAATTTGTAATATTTTTTCCCTATATAAATGGATCTGTTAGAAGAAATTAATAATATTGGAGAATTAAGATTTAAAGAATATAAACCATTAAAAAGTTTAAATTTAAATGAAAAATATAAAATTGAAAAATTTGAAAGAATTAAAGATAAATATGGATATACAATTATTGTTGAATTAGAAAAATGTAAAATACATTTACCAAAAAGATTTACTAATATAATTGATGATAAAACTATTAAAGAATTAAATAAAAAAGATTTAAATTTAATTGTCACGGCTTTTAAGACTTTTGATGATAAAGAAACTGCTTTAGTTAAATTTGAATAATTATTTTAGTATAATTGTATTGATAATTAATTTTAAATCATCTTGTAAAAAATTATAATTTTACTGGTTTTAAAAAACTTTTTATTCTGTAAACAATTTCATATAAATTTATGCATATTTATTAAAAAATGCATTAAATTTGCATATTTTTTATGACAATTTGACAAAAGCTGAAAATTGGCCAAAAAATGGCAAAAATATTGCATAATTGTATTAAAAAACTGTGAAATTTGTTTGATTTTTGATTGTCTCCAAAAGTGTCCTAGGAACCCCATAGTACTATCTACTTATATATATATATATATATATATATATATATATATATATATATATATATATATATATATATATATAAAAGGAAGAGAACTTAAGGACGATGCATTTGTAATGCATAGAAAATAAATTGATGTTAAAATTGTTTGATTGCAAATATTAAATTTAATATTGTCATTTTGAATAAAAATAAGTAGAAATTAAGATAGTACAGGTTAGAATTGTATGAAGATAGGTTTGAGAGTTGATGACATATCGGAGAAAATTTAAAAAAGAAAATTTATTTTCATTTTTTAAATTTTGGGGGGTATCTGTGATGGGTGTTTCAATTAAATAAGTCTATTAAATAATAAAAGTCAAAAAACAATAAAAATAATTAACTAACATAAATGTAATTATGCGATGAAACGTAATTAACTGTTCATGGATAGAAAATTATGAATAACTAAAAAACTAGAAATCCGAATAAAATGAAACATATACCAAAATAAATCAAACGAAATTCCCTAACTTTTGTGAAAATTTCATAAAGATCGGTCAAATAATAAAAAAGTTGATTTTTAACGCTTTTTGAGCAAAACAATTCGTGGAAAGTCTATTTTTGGCCCAGACGTATAGAAAAAACAATCCAGTTTGAACCGGATAGTATGTCAAGGCCGGGCAGTAACCGGTTATTTCCAGAAATGTTGACGATCAATACTCGGTCGTGCGAACTCGGAAATCTTCGGGAAACTTCGTAGCCAATCACAGAGCGCCTTGCTCGGTCTATACCAACCAACACTCGAAGCCGGAGTTCATTCGTCGAAAAGAACTCCAGCAACACGGACCGCGTCTCACTCGGTCGTTAGTTACCCGGACCAGTTCGGGGTGTAGGCCGTATACAACATTCGCTATTTCATGATGCATCATTCCGGTCGATAGCCGAACATTATCACAGTCGTGGAGAATTATTCTAGTCTAGTGCTACAGACCGCGCCTTGTTCGATCATAAGTTACCCGGAGCAGTTCGGGATATACAACATGCGCCATTTTGTGATGGATCATACCGGTCCACAACTGAACTTAGTCATCTCGAATGTACGAGTCGTCAAAGACTAAATCGTCGGTGAAAGTTGCCTTCATTCAAACCGGAGTTGAATTTTATCAAAGTTTAAAATCTTGTCTGAACTGTGTTGAATCCGACGTTGACTACAGACTCTTTCGAACATCGCCGAACATCGTCCTCGAATATCTGTCTTCATCCATGCCGAGCGTTCCCTTCAAGGCCAGGAGCGGTCAACTTCGCAGTCATCAACCCTCAATAAGATAAGTCTCTCATTAAGAATGGATTGGTACTCTTTATTTAGACTTATATGAAATTTATTCCTATCAACATTTATAGGCTATGTGACAGAACTGGAAAAGTATCTAATTACAAATATTGTTAACCGAACATTTTGTATGTGTTAATACAGATAATTATTTACAAATGGAAATGTTGTGATGTCTTCAATGTTTTTTACCCAATATATTTAGCTAGCCGGCGCTCAAAAATAACACCGCCTCAGTACTCAGCAAAGTTACAATAAATCTTATAATGCCTCGTGTAATTCTGGATTGTCCGCAACTTAAACAAAACATCTGGATCACTGGGATAACAGAGTAGAGCTAAAAACGAGCCGGCTTCCCCCACCACTAGTAGGGTTTACCACGGCACCGCCGCCATGCCGCGCCTTATGTCAGCTAGCATCATTATTATTGGTGTGTCTGGTTTGTTTACATTCTTTTATTTCAACTGAAAACGATATTATTATTGGATCCACTGAATTCTAGTTTGTTTACCTTCCTTTCGTGACCGAAATATCCCCAACTAGTGGGGCGTTAATTTTCCACCTGCTTGTTTTTTCAGCACGGTTTTAGCGATCCTGATGTTTTTTTTTACATTTACAGTCCACACCCATACGATATTAGTGTCCTGAATATTCTGAAAACACATGGCTTGGTCCTGATCTGGATAGTGTTAACTTATCATGAGAGCATCATTGCCATGCTCTCGTTCGAACTGATCAAAGAAAATATCAGCCGGCCTGGACCTCCTGAGGTTGGCTTGAAGAATATTACTTAAGCTTTATGGCGGTTCTTGGTCCGCCAAAAGGTCTTGACATGTTTTATGATTATTTTGATTATAGCAATGAGCAGAAATAATTTTTCTTACTTATGTGGGCAATATTTCTCAACTTGCCACTCTATTAAAAAATAATACATTCAGTTTTACTGTACCTTGAATTGTTGCGAATGCAATTGAGTGGTCGTCCTCATCAGTTGTTATTGAAAAATAACTATCTTGCAATGAAAACCCTCGACGGTAGGTATACCAATCTAGAATTGTTGATTTGTTATTCCCCTTTCCCCTGTATATATATAAATTGTAATCTGATATGTAAAACGTCAAATAATCGTTCAAATGGTTTATCTGAAAAATAAATTAAGAAATTATATAGTTATCTTTTACAAAACTTAAAAATTTGGACATCATTGCATATAAAGCATGTCCCTTTAGTCAAAGATAAATTAAATTAAAATGTAAGGAAATAAAATAATACCCCCGTCACAGCAGACCTGCATACTGATAGCCAATTTCCAATGGCTATTATTATTTAATCGACAAAACATTTGGCTTTATAAGTCGGTAATATATTAGAGTTATATAAAAATACTTTAAATTATTACTTAAATTATTCATCCATACTAGAAAATATAGTATTTTATTATGAAATACATGTATTTACATTAATTATTAACATATAATCACGTTAATAATTAAATCAGAAATGAAAAACAAACGTCTACAACACTCAAAAATATATTTACACTTATACTGCAAAGAATACAGACGGTAAATATATCAAAAGATGGAAAATGTAAAATATAAAATATAAAGATGGTAAATATATCAAAATTTACAGTTTGGCCTACGTAAAAACTATCACAATCATTACAACAGATCTTGTACACACCAGATCCATCAAACCTGTCACAGTTTTCTATTTTAGAGTGGAAGATTTTTCTCATCGCGTTTTGTGTTCTAAAGGCTACAGGTTTCTAAAGGTATTGTTTAAAGTGTTGTAGACGTTTGTTTTTCATTTCTGATTACAAAGAACACGTATCAGTGCTAATGCTAATAAAAAAGTGTTTAATAATTAAATGATATAATTGAATTTTTACTCTATGTGTAAACATAGAGAGAAAAAGTGTTTACGAATGACTTTAAATTTCACTTACGCGAATTTTTGACCCCCAAAAAACTTTTTTAATACTAATTTGATTTCAAT
Source organism: Neoaliturus tenellus (assembly GCA_030545055.2). Lineage (NCBI taxonomy): Eukaryota > Metazoa > Arthropoda > Insecta > Hemiptera > Cicadellidae > Neoaliturus > Neoaliturus tenellus. Next base: position 94,022 of record JAQYXR010000283.1, on the reverse strand, counting down.
GAAATTCTCAGGTTAGATTTTAAGTATTTTAAACTAGGTAATAAACTATAACTGAGCAATTATTTTTAAGTAGGTACCGTATTAAAAAAGCTTACTTTTCGGAAGTTGTGATAGAATTTTAGATGTTTTTTGACTAATGTAGTTGCTATGATCAGTTTATTTTCCCCTATGTCAGCTGAGTTGTCGCTGTCTGATGAAGGCAACTTAACCTTTTCAGATATGTTTATATCTTCTCGCCGTCATGTTACGTTTTTAAATAAAATTTAATTGATATTTTGACAGACCTATTGTTTAAATTAAATAGAACAACACCGATGTATACTTGTCGAAGTTATAAATTATGCCAAAAGATAGGCATGTTGTGGAATGAATTGCTGTCGTATGGAATTATGTGATTAACTAATTTATGGGATACAACTAATATTTATTTTGGGAAAAAGATTTAAATTGAACAACTAATTAGAATGTGTTTTGCATTATGTAGCCTATGTCTCAGGTAACAAAATATGCATTAAGTGTTAATAAAGCGTATAAATTCTACATTACTTGATTTTTATTAATTTGCAATCATAGATTTTAAATTGTATTGCTTTTGTTTTCGCTCTACAAACTCTTTACCTTTAATATTATAAGCATAATTATTATTAAGTTACTTGCTTGTTTTGAGGTCTTAACCAAAATCGTTGTTTGTTTGCATTTATTTATAGGCTAGGCCTAGGATGTACAGTAGAACCTCGATAGTTTGACACTTTGTGAACCTAGAGAGTGTCGAACTATTGGGAGTATATGAGAAATTTTAACAATGGGAGTGTAAAAATATTGATTTTAAATTAGGAAACACTAAATTTCAATGAACCCATAACTTAATTGAACTTTATAATAATAATAATAAATATTTTATTGATTTAAACAACTACAAAGTTGTGTATCAATGTTAACTTCACAAAAATCTGAAAAAAGGTTATTAAATGTAGATTATATTAACATATGAGGCTAACACATCCATTGAAATAACTCAAATCAATTTTACAATTTTTTTAGAATAAGTTTAGACTTAATTATTACATAATATTATAATTAATTTTTAGGGTTCAATTTTGTCCTCAGGTCAGTGTTGGTGGTCCATAAACTCACTAAAACTATAGAATGCACTATTCAATAAAAAGTTTTTCAAATTAGATTTAAATTTGTTCCTACTGGTTTCAATTTTGATATAGTTTGGTAATTTACTATACAATGATATTCCTGCTTGTGATGGAAGAGTAGAGGACAAATTTAGTCTGTGTTGTCGAGGTCTAACTTTAGCATGATCAACTTACAAATCATTTGCCACTTTGTATACATTTTCACTTTTGTCAGTCTCCAATATGGGCCCTATCGGTCATTATTAACCTTAGTAATATATATATATAATTGGTCCATAGTAACCAATAGTAAACATTAAACCATTCGATTACAGAAAATACATAAATAAAATTGACACACATCAACAAAGTTATCATGGGCAGTTTCAAACTATAAGAGGTGTCGAACTATCACGGTTCTACTGTATTTACAAATTACTGTTATTGTTTCTGAATTGTTGTTCTCAATGCCAGGAAAAATTTTTATTTCATTATAATCCCCAATTATATGATAATCTAGATTATCATCTAGATTTAGATAATTTACATTTTAAATTAGATGCGCGGGCTGGTCTCATGAGACATGTCTTACCAAACACCGACCAACCTGTCTCGTGCGACACATGTCTGCAGCAGGTGTGTAAGCCCTCATTTGATGACACAGGTTACTTTCATGTGCGACATGATTCAGACATGAAATTTCCCAATGTGTAAGCCGCCTATAGGTTGACTTCCGTTTTAGTTTTGACGCTTCACATCCGGAACAGAAAAAAGTTATGCATTGAAGTCAAAAGCAGTTATGCGTTTTTCCTACAGACCTTGCTTCCACAAGTCACAAACGCCAAATTAAATTTGTTTCAATATCGAAATAAACTACTAATACACCTACGTTAAATGATGTATATTCATTGGTACACTCCATTCTCACAAGCCTCCCATCACGGTTAATGACATATTGAATTGAACCATAACCCATTGATGAAGTGATGTGACAGTTATAATATATTCTCAAATTGTCTTGATTCAAATCAATGCGAATATGTGTTTTTTCTATTTCCAGATTTCTTGATCCATTTGTAAAAATTAAGTGTGCAGTTGATTTAAGGTTTATTATACTTAGCGCAAAACTGTTGGCCACTTTGTACGCTTTGCCATTTACAGGAGTTATACCTGAAACACATTTAAAGCATATTTTAAGTAGTATTTTACAAATAACGTTTCCTTTAAATTCAATAACTTTCTTAAAATATAGTTATAATAAAAAAGAAAACTTTTAGTGTAAACAGTTTGGCTTTTTGAACACACAGCAGATTAAAAGCTTATCCATAAAAAAAAAAATTTTGTTTTAGCATGAGAAGTGTAAAATTATAAATTTAGCAATAGTACATTTAACCAAAACAGCTAAAATTACTTTTAGTAATCACCATTATAATCCATGGCTTTTCTCTGTAATTAGGGATTAAACCAGCTGCCTAGGCACTAAATTACTTAATGACTCAAAAAGCTTCAAATTAAAGTATATAAACATTATACTGCAAAACTTTATGATTGGCTTAATTCAATTTTTTTTTTTTCACATGCATGTGCTTAAGGTTGCTTAAATGGGGACTTGATAGCAAAACATGAAAGGATCTCTGAATGGGGGTTTGCAGGTAATTTAAAAATTTTTTTCCACCTCTACAAGAGTGTTAAAATGTTAACACTTACACATTAACATATAGAAATGTTGAGAATGTTTTATTGAAATACATTAATAGCGCCTGAGACCATTAACTTTTTTACCACACGAGATAAATTAAAAGTTGCAAGAATAATCAAATTACAAAATGTAAATATTTTACAAACATATAGTTATTTGATATAAAATTGATATTATAAAATCATAATAAAACAAATATTAATTAACGTTTGTTCTGATGTTTAATTAAACTTACGAGTTGTTGAATCTTCAATCGATGTATATTTAATTGCACCAGTAGGCCTAAAATCCCATTGATTGCAGCTTTCCTCATGAGTCATAAAATTGGTATCACAAGTTATATTTGGAAGTCCAGACAAGTTTGAACCTGAAACAGACATTTAAAAACGTTACATTACAATATATATGTGTAGATGTCTAGGTTAGCAAGCCCATTAAATAGATATTCCAATGATCAATGAAAACATCTCATAGTTAAATCGTGAACCCTTCAACCAGGCTAGAGTGTTTAACATATTTATAATATGATAAATATTTTTAAGAAAGTGTGGGTTTCCAGGGGGGAGGGTTTTATCCGTAAGAATAAAAACTATACAAATGTGCTAGATGACACAAGTTACAAAGATTTTGATAAAAGTTTGAACACAGGCTTTTTTACTTAAAGTGTCTATTAGGTATATAAATGTTTCATGAAAATACTTAGCGATTTCAAATGGAATTTGGTATTTTTTATTTTCCCATAATATATACCATGGGAATGAGGATGTGTTTTTACTGCCATAGGGGTGTTGTAAGCAAATAGACGACAATTCCTTCCCATTGTAGGTAAATGCCAAATTGTATTAGATTCTAGTTTTTTTTTTTTTTTTTTTTTTTTTTTTTTTTTTTTTATCTAAATAACTATACATCTGCGTGTGTAACTCACTGAGAATAATCAAAACTTTAGACCACTTCCAATTTTGAGCTAAAAACTTTAAATTTGGCATAAAGTTGGCTTTTTGCTTGAAATCCCCGGGAAAGTCTGAATACCGACAATTTTACATTTTTACCCCTTCACAAAATTTAAAAGATTGAAAATCGGTAACCCGAAAATGTAAGGTTTTTCTATTTTCACTAGTGGGGATTAACGTCCGCACTAGTGAATACTATTTCATCCATAAAGACCATTATCATAATTAGACCAATTCGTATATGTGAGGTCGAAATTGTGGTTCTGATCCCACGTTAAACTGTAGGTCCCTAGATACCATTGACTGTTGGACTATCAATTAACATTTGGCCAGGATTTATATGCTCTACAAGTTCGATCTTATGAAATTGTGCCGTGTTTAAACCCCTTCACTTTAAAAAGTTGCATACTTTCAAAATTTAAAAACCCTAAAAAATTGCTTTATTCTAATAAATTTATTCACTTATTTTGCACATATTATGATCTTGACTAGTTCTTTTGCACATTAGAGCTTCAATATTGGATTATATATAAATGAAAGTACAATTTTTTGTTCATAAGCCAATATTTTTAATAATTTTACAGGATGAGGCCTTTCGACAAACAAGTTGTCATCTTCAGATCTCACTCCATAATAAATCCATGTAAATCCATGTAAATAATAAATCCATAGTTTTGACTAGTTCTTACTATAGTAGCAGACAACGGACAATTTCTATCTAAGTTTATTTAAAAAAATGAAAAAACTAAATAGTCTGAACATATTTTGTCATGTATCTGTTAGTAATTTAATTTATAACCTGGTAAATGCCGGGTGTCCCAGACCACCTACACGTGTATATCCCCTTTAAAATCTACACAATTAATTTTTCACAAAAAGAAACTGTGCCCTTTTTACATGTAAACCGGTTGCGCTCTATCCATTGAAGTGAATTTCAACGTATATGGTTTACCAGAAAAGTAACCTATCTAGACCGGAAGTCATTAATTTTAATATACGAACCCCCTCTTTTTTATTGGATTTTCGGATTCAAAACATAATTTTAAGACTACTTTAAAATTTTATGTGTACCTGTAATCCTCACGGTTTATGAGATAATACGTTAGAAGTTTTATTTTTCCCTCAAGAATAACATGGGGCTAATTTTCACATCAATTATCCCTGTAAATTTCCAGTTAAACTAAAATGGCCCAGAATAAAAATGCTTTAGCTTCTTCTTTTAAACACTTTGACATCATAAATTATTAGTTTTGTCTTAAATTATTTCATTTTAAATTATTTCAATTTTAAATTGTAAATTTTAAAAATTAAAAAATTTTATTTTAATTATTGGATTTAGCTAATAAAACACACATACAATTTAGTATTTTGAAGTTTTGCTCTATCTCTATTGGTTACCGAGATATTAAAAAGTCTAAAGACAGTACATTGTATTTTGGGGCTCCACTGTTAATCTTATGGAGAATTAGGATGTGTTAATATTTCACTTATTAACCAACATTTTTCAATGAAACTTGGAATTCAGCTTCACTTGGTTGAGATTCATCCCTTTGCATACTCCTTTCCCATGTTAATCACATGGAGAATAGGCAAACTCCTTTAGCAATGGACAGATATTGATGAAACTTAGTACATGGCTTCATATGGTCGGAATAGATTTTTTAATGCTATAAACCTACTTGTAGTGTTCCCCATGGCAGCATACCTGCATTGGGCCTACTCTCCCTATATTAAGAAAACACTTTTCTCAATATAGCTACTAGAAATAAGTTATATTATATATATATATATATATATGTATATATATATATCATATCATATATTACTGAACTTTGTTTAGTAATTATATAATATTTTTAATTAAACCCCTTTTAAAATTCCGAGATTGCTGTAATCTAAATATATAAAAGGCAAAGCCCTTTCGATAAATAAAATTGATAATTCTTTATTGGTTTAGCTTCGTCAATGAAACCACTGTTGCTATCTAAATGTGTTTTAAAACCATTGAAAGACAATCCAATTAACTCTGAATACGGTTATTTGACGTACTACCGTATTTCCTTTCTTTCCCCGCCTAGGTAGACTTTTGTTATATCCTCTAACACTTTTAACCGTTATACTTTCTGTTTCTGAACTTTAGCAATCGGAATGTTTTGCACCATGTCCCTCCACTTGAGCGTCAAACACAGTTTTATAACGGTTTTAAAAGAACAAACGCTTAAGCAAAATTTGGTTTTCCTACGACTGTCCATGAAAACAGTTGTTTACGCACTTGATACTCGTCGCAAAACAGGTGATTGCCATATTCATTTTACTTTGCGCACGCTAGATTTACTTTGCGCACTCCAGTGTTTAAAAATTAGAACACAAAACAATTTGCATTAGCCAGCAAGGAAACGTTGATTAGTCAGGAAATAAGTTGGCAACACTGGATATAAACATCTGATCTATTGTCCTTGTGGTCGTTTTCGATTGAATCAACATAAATCACAAGTATATAAAGAGTAAACAAACACGCATAACTTATTTTCTCGCTTAAAATAGCATTTTTATAGTGTTTCTTTTCTACCCATCGTGTTTGTTGTGTTTATTTCAATTCTGTTTCATAATGTGATTAAAAATAACGTATAGGTTTTGTGGTTAATCTTTTTTTTTTTAGAAAAACGCATTGTACCCTTTTGTTTACATTTTTGGTTAGGATTTTATCCATTAAGATGAAGTACCAGGGGGACCGAGCTTAAGCTCGGTAAAATTATTACTTTCGTTCTCACACAAAGCTCGTTCACTCTGCTCACTCGCCCTTTTCCGTTTTAAAGACGAGCTCGTTCACTACGCTCACTCGCCAGGCCAACGGTTGCTGCACTTTGGTATAACTACAGAAAAAAGATGTAACACATTGGTTTAAATATCTACAGTTATCAGCTGATTTTTGTTCAATTAATAAAATCTCCATAAGGATAACATTGAAACTTTGGAGGGCTCTAGCGTGAAAACCGGATTTTTCCCAACTATGGGACCAGCTCCAATCGATTTCTGGTGGCCACAACCCCCATATTCCAAAATTTGAAGGAAATCGTCGGAGCCGTTTTTGAGATAATTGTGCAAGCAAGCAAACAAGCAAACATTGCTCGTATAAGAGTATAGGATACATCATTTCAAGCAAACGTGACAAACGTGAAGCCTGTCTTCATTCATAGTGAACACAACTATTGTTCCGCTGATGACAAAACTAGTGACAAGCTCAAGAAAATTGCCATGATTGAGACAAATTCTCCTGCAAATACTAGTAATGAAGAATCGGACAGAAACGACAATTCTGGTGGTTCATGGCATCATATCCCAATCAAACGGGGATTAAGTTCTCATGATGATCAACTACCGAAGAAAACGAGGCAAGTGGAGGTTCCGCTTCAAAACAGTTTTGAAGCTTTGGAAAATCTGGACGACATGAGTGACCAGATCACGGAGTCCAATTCACCTCAACAAAAAGACTCAAAACCCCCACCGATCTTTGTACCCAAAATCACTAATGTGAAATCAATGGTTCAATCAATAGAATCGATCATATCAAAGGATGAGTATACGTATAAATGTTCAAACCAAGACAATGTGAAACTGAGTCCAGTCACTATAGATGCTTATCGAAAGCTTGTAAAATTACTCACTGATTTGAAAGTGAACTTTCATACTTATCAAATGAAACACGAAAGATCCTACAGGGTGGTTCTGAAAAACATGCATTACTCCACTGATGTCAATGAGATCAAGTGTGCTATTGAAAGTTATGGTTTCAAGGTAAGAAACATAATTAATGCAAGAAATTTCAAGACTAAATCGCCCTTATCAATGTTTTTTATTGACCTTGAACCACATGCGCACAATAAGGATATTTATAACATCCAGTACCTTTTAAATGCAAAAATCACTTTCGAACCTCCACACAAGAAAAAAGAGGTAGTTCAATGTAAACGGTGTCAAAGCTATGGACACACAAAGAGCTATTGTTGGCACCCTCACCGCTGTGTCAAGTGTGGAAATAACCATGAAACTGCCAGCTGCACCAAGTCCAAGGAAGATCCTCCTAAATGTGTCCTTTGCGGTGGTAATCACCCAGCTAATTACAAGGGCTGTACTGTTTATAAGGAGCTGAAAAACAAATCCTTCCCTCCCTTAAGACAGAGGAACATGGCTGTGGCAGCGCAAGGATCAGAAGAGCAGAGTACAACTCCAAGCCCATCAGGTAGTCTGGCGTCGCATCTAAGAGCTGAGACTCATCCATTGCCTGGCACGTCCACTTATCATGAACATGATGCTCAGGAACCTATGCAGGATCAAACGCCGACCTATGCACAGATTGCATCGTCCAAAGATAAATATGCAAAGCAAGATGAAAACAGCAGTCTAACTCAGGTAATCAACACATTTTTTGAAAAATTTGAAAAAATTATGTTACAACAGGCTCAACAAATAGGTACTCTAATGAACCTCTTGTCCACCGTCATTAGCAAACTAAAATGAATCATTTCTATAGAATAGGACTATGGAACGCTAACGGCTTGGCTAAACATTACCAAGATTTAAAATTATTTATCTCTCAAAACAAATTGGATATAATATTAGTATCCGAAACACACTTTACAAACTTGAGTTACGGTACTTCAAAATTCCTGATTTTACGACATATTTCACTAACCATCCTGATAACACTGCTCATGGCGGCACTGCAATTCTAATTAAGTCTACTATAAAACATTTCGAAAACCCTAAATGCCAATTGGCGTACTTGCAAGCTACAATTGTCACCGTCGAAGACTGGCAAGGCCCGTTAACACTATCCTCAGTCTACTGCCCTCCCAGGCATAATATTACTAGTATCCAATTTATTGATTTTTTCAACACCCTTGGTCATAGATTTTTGTCTGGTGGGGATTACAATGCTAAAAATCAAATGTGGGGCTCTAGAATAAATAATCCACGAGGGCGGCAGCTTGCAAGAGCTATGGCTGGTAACAACTTAAGTCACATTTCTACCGGCGAACCAACATACTGGCCGACAGATCCAAATAAACTCCCTGACCTGCTAGATTTTTTTGTTGTTAAAGGTATTTCAGACAACTATTTGCAAATTGAATCAAATCTCGACCTCTCATCAGATCATTCACCTGTTATTTTAAGCGTGGGAACCTCCATAATTTTACAAGAGCAGCCTCCTAGTTTGTGCAATAAATTTACGGATTGGGACTACTTTCGACATCTCATTTCTGAAAAAGTTAATCTGAAAATCCCTCTAAAAACTCCTGATGATGTTGATAATTCTGTTGAAACATTCACTCAACTGGTGCAACATTCAGCCTGGCTTGCGACACCAAGACCAACAAGCAAAAACAACCAAAGAATAAACTATCCAGTTTTTATAAAAAGAAAAGTAGCAGAAAAGAGGCGTTTGAGGAGAATTTGGCAAAACACTAGAAATCCTGTAGATAAGACAAACTTTAACAGGGCATCACGGCAACTTACTGCGATGTTAAAAGAACTAAAAAATGACTGGTTTAAGGAATTCACTGAAAATCTTTCTCCAACAGAAGCGACCAATTACTCTTTATGGAAAGCTACCAAGAATTTTAAACAACCTAAAACACCAATCCCACCCATTTCTAAATCTAACGGCTCCTGGGCAAAGAGTAACAAGGAAAAGAGTGAAGCTTTTTGTGAATATTTTGGAAATGTCTTCAAGCCTAATGATACTGGTATTGACATCAGTGACGAACTTGATGAACTTCTTGAAGCCCCAACTCAGATGGACTTACCCCTTCAAGCAGTTACTCCAAGTGAGGTCAAAACTGTAATTATTAAAGAAGTGAACCCAAGAAAATCCCCTGGATATGATTTAATAACTGGTAGGGTCCTTCAAGAACTTCCTAGAAAAGCCTTTGTGTTATTGACATTAATTTTTAATGCCATTTTAAGGCTAGAATATTTCCCAACCCCATGGAAGCTCTCCCAAATTGTTGTTATTCAGAAACCTGGAAAACCCCCTTACCAAGTGTCTTCTTATCGACCTATCAGTCTTCTTCCCCTACTGTCAAAGGTTTTCGAGAAAATTCTTTTGAAACGTTTACTTCCTGTTATTGAGGATCGAGAAATTATTCCTAGTCACCAATTTGGATTTAGGCGGCAACACTCTACGATCGAGCAAGTCCACAGGGTAGCCAATGTAATCAAACAAGACCTTGAAAATAAACGATACTGCACAGCGGCATTCTTGGACATAAGTCAAGCCTTTGATAAGGTTTGGCACAAAGGCCTGCTGTATAAAATCAAGAAAACCCTTCCACATACTTTTTACAATATATTTAGATCTTACCTGAGTGACAGATTTTTTCAATTAAAGCTTAAAGACTTTCTCTCGGGCATCCACAGCATACAATCGGGAGTGCCACAAGGTAGTGTATTAGGACCTGTCCTGTATGTGCTATACACAGCAGACATACCAACAAACCTCGAATCTGAAATGGCCACCTTTGCAGATGACACTGCTGTTCTGGTTTCCCACCATGACAATGTGGCTGCCTCTGCAATCCTCCAAAGAACCTTAAATGATTTGTCGGAATGGCTGAAAAAGTGGCGCATAAAAGTAAAAGAAGGAAAGTCAGCCCATGTTACATTTACCCTTAAAACAGGTATCTGCCCTCCTGTTTCCTTAAATAATGTTCGTCTTCCGCAGCTAACAGAAGTGAAATATCTCGGCATGTATTTGGACAGTAAACTAACATGGAAATCTCACATCTGGAACAAACGGTTAAATCTGGACCTAAATTATAGGAAACTCTCCTGGCTTCTTAATAAAAATTCTAAATTATCAACACAGAACAAAATTCTCCTGTACAAAGTAATTTTAAAACCTATCTGGACCTATGGAATTCAACTGTGGGGAACTTCTGCAAATTCTAACATTCAAATCATTCAACGTTTTCAATCTAAAATTTTACGGATTATTCTTCAAGCACCCTGGTTTGTCAGCAATGCTACTCTTCATACAGATACATCCATCCCTTTAGTTGTGACAGAAATAGCACGCTTTAGTAAGAAATACCTATCAAAACTGGACAATCACCCAAATCACCTGGCCCTCAACCTCTTGGACAACAGCACTCATATCTACAGACTGAAACGCCACAACTTCCTGGACTTGACTTCCCGATCTAAACAATAGTATTCATGTTACTCATTTTAATGTTATGTTAGGTTTGTTTCTGTTCAAATTCTAACTCATGTTCTTTTTTTTAATTACCTCACATTTGCTTATTGTTTTGTAATAAAACAGATTGTAAATAAAAATTGTGTTAAAAAAAAAAATCAACATAAACATAACCTACAAACCAGCTACAGGTGAGCTACAGGTGTAAGTTATTTGCGCAATGATCAACTGTGACAGTGACTTTAGTGATTTAAGTGACTTATTCCCTGACGATCTTGCTAAAACTGCTAAAACAGTGGCGTTAAATCTTCTGCATGAAAAATCCAATGAATTTTTTACTAAATGTAGGAAGTGCATAATACAGGCTATCAAAAATATATATCACTATCTTGTGACAGGGACCTCACATAGTGGGTATTTTAACGTGAATATCAAACGTTTATACTCATATAAGAAATATTTCCCAGTCGTAGCAAAAATTTAATATGCAACTCGTGCGAAAAGTGCCTTCACTGCACTCGATAGAAATTATTCCACACTTGCCTGCGGCTCGTGCATAAACATTTCTCTCGAGTGCAGCAAATCGGCACTTTCCGCACTTGTTGCATAAATAACTATTACTATTGCCAGTGCTTAAGTTAAAAACCAGTGCCAGTGCTTAACGCAAAATTTCAAAACATCTAATTCTTTGAAATTAATGGAAAAGTTTTGCGCTATGCCCCACCACTTAACTAGTAAACAGTTAGTGGTTAGTTTGGGCAAATACCACTGCAGACACCGTGGATAGAATCCTCCTCCTTCAAAAAAGGAATATAGAAATAATCAAAAGTCTAAACTGGAGGAAACTTGACAGTTTACAGCAGAGAGGTAATTCTCTACGTGGGCGGGAAACTCTTTTTAAAGGGACAAGACATCCACGGCCACAATACCAGGCATGCGTCCAGGTACCAGCTACCACTTCACCATATCAGACTGAAAGATACAATGCCTTCATACAGCCTTAGAACAATCCTGCTCCCGAAGAACATCAGATGACACACGGGAAACGAACTGAAGATAACTCCCACCATTTTACAGACAAGAAATCCCTTCTACTGGCTCGATGAGGCCCTGCATTTGAGAGACGCTGTTCAAGAACATTAATTTACCTTGCTTTTATGTTTATTGACGCCATGATAAAACTAAATATTTTCAAACAAATCTACTTTGATTAATTTTTATTGATTGTTTGATGATTGTATTCACTCTTACTTAAATGGACTGTGTATCTGTTTAATAATAGAGTACTACTCGTTTAAAAACAAGCGAGAGGCTTTGATTCAGTTAAATTCAATATATAAAAAAACTATGAATGTTAAAAATATGACAGAATGCTTTTCTTTGAGACACACATTTTTACATTTAAGGAAAAAGATTATTCAAGAACTTACCTAAATAGTCATATTTCTCATTGACGAACCCTAATCCAAGGGCATTGGTTCTAGCGTGAACACGACCAGTTACACCTATAAAACAACCCAGATGATACATAACATTACATTAGCACATGGGGGCCGAGCAATTGCTCTGCTCGGTGTAGGGACTTTTGTTATATCCTGTTCATTGCTTTTCTATAGGCCTACTTTTCTATATTTTGTGGGGCTTTTATTCATATTCCTTATACATCCCTTGAGTGAAAAAATCTAAAGGGCTGAAATAATGAGATTTTTAATGACAACACGTTTTTCTTCACAGTAGCATTGCAGAAAATTTTAAATACATGAAAAATGTATACCCTGCATAGGCGTGCGCACGGGGGGTGCCAGGGGTGCCACGGCACCCCCATTAGGTCAAGACTCGTTTTTTTAGCAGGCTAATAACAAGATTATAATAAAATCAGGTAAATTGTGAAATTTACCTGATTAATTTAATTACAAATTAATTTAATTTGTCAAATGGAAACGATTTAGTACATGATGGTTAATGGTTGTCTTTTTTAGCCATTCACACAGTTTAGCAGCGTTTAACGTGAAGTTATTTGAGACGAAATCACCGCATCACCGCACGCTCGCCGCGGGAAGGTTTACTCCTTGGCGGCCGGTGGGTTGGCAACACTGTCTGTCAACCCGGCGCTTGACAGCAACAGTGCTGCGACAGCAGTAGCAGTGTTATGTTAACTTATGTTCGTTCTTATGTTATTGGTTCTAACTTCTTTAAATGTTCCTGGGTGGCTTCACTGGTTGGGACAATTTCAAAGAAGTGCTAGCTACGATAGCTTTATGACTGTAATTTCTAAGTTTGCCACGGTACCAGTAACTAGCTGTACAAGTGAAAGGAGTTTTTCAAAACTAACAATTGTGAAGAGTAAGCTCAGAACCACAATGTTGCAGGAACGGCTGGAACACTTCATGATCCCGTTCTTAGAACAAGAACTGGCAGATAGAGTTAGCACAGAATCTATTATTAATGAGTTCAAGTCAATGGTGCCTTTCAATAGGCGGTTGAGTTTGTAAGACTGTAGGTTATAGCTATAACCCCCGCCACGTAACTTGACGAATGAATTTTCACTACTATTCAGTTAAAATGATTGGATAATCAGCTGTTCTATAAAAAATTGCATATAACGTAAGCTCGATGTTTTTGGAAAAGTACCCCCTCTCCTCCCCTCGCCCTACCCAGCTGTTTTTGGCCATTCGTCAACTTATGTGGCGTGACCCATATATAGATATTGATGGCGTCAACAAATTTCAAATGGAGTATGTCGTGCTGTGTATCATTTTGTAGCTCTTAAAGAACTTCTTACATATGATCCATGCCTCTATCTTTAATTCGCTAATAATTATGTTGTAGTTTAGAATATAAAGTACACAAATTAATAGTAGTTCATCACTAGGAGCAAAAGTGGGTCTTTTTGGTGCGCAATCGTGCTTTAAAAACGAAGCGCAGCAGAGTTTTTAAAAACGATTAAGCATCAAAAAGACACTTTTGCTCGGAGTGATGAACAACGTTTTTTATCATAATGCAAAATTAGACTTTTGATCGTTAAAAATATTAACTATTAAGTTGTATTTTCGAGGTTATATTTACAAAGTAAGTAATATGCAGTGTTTACATTTCTGTTATTTACAAACAATGCTCTTTATAAAGTTTTAATATCAAAATTCTGCTCCTCAACATGAATAAATCAATAATAATATACTTAGCAAACAGCTGACTTTTCAGTACTAGGACCTAAAAAATTCTCCAGATGATTTTTCAGTCCTAGGACAAAAAAGAATCGGTTTTGGTACTATTGAGAGAACAAAAAACAGGCTGATTTCGTGCAGAATGATAAAATAGTAGTTTTCATCACTAGGAGCAAAAGTGGGTCTTTTTGGTGCGCAATCGTGTTTTAAAAACGAGGCGCAGCCGAGTTTTTAAAAACGATTAAGCATCAAAAAGACACTTTTGCTACGAGTGATGAACAAAGTTTTTTATCATGATGAGAAAGTAGACTTTTAATCGTTAAAAATATTAACTATAAAGTTGTATTTTCGAGGTTATATTTACAAAGTAAGTAATATGTAGTGTTTACATTTCTGTTATTTACAAACAATGCTCTTTATAACGTATGAATTTCAAAATTCTGCTCCTTAACATTAATAAATGTATACTAATATACTTAGCAAACAGCTGACTTTTCAGTACTAGGACCTAAAAAATTCTCCAGATGATTTTTCAAGTCCTAGGACAAAAAAGAATCGGTTTTGGTACTATTAAGAGAGCAAAAAACAGGCTGATTTCGTGCAGAATGATAAAAAATATATTATGTTAGTTTGTTAATGTTTGATTATTGATCCTTGAATGTCTAGTCTACAAAGAATTGGTTTAATGGGAAAGGGTTTCAAACTCAGAATAATAACAATGTGAAAAACAAACAAAAATCTTGAAAAGCATTAAAATTCGTCATTTTGGCTCTAAGTTTTCAAAAAATTTCCGGGGGAGGACCCCTGGCCCCCCATTGGTTGGGGGGTATTCCATACCCCCCAAACACCCGGAGCATCTGGCACCCCCAATTCCAAGACCCTGCGCATGCCTACGTGCCCTTCAACATTCAAGACCTCTGTATAATTTACTTTTGGTATGTGTAAAGAATAAGGCATTTGAAAACACTAAAAACATTGAAGGGCTTAAAATGGCTACAACCAATGTAATAAGTGGAATAACAAGAGCTACATAAAAAGGTGTCTGGGAGTTTACTAAATAGAAGATAGTATTTAATAAATATTATTAAGGTAGTCAGTTTAACTCCAAAACTCAAAAAAATGTCATAAACATCCTGTAAAATGCTGTAACAAATGTGATTAACAATAAACTGTTTCCAAAATATGTGTTATGATTGCATATTTTCATTTCAAATCACGGATTGCGTTTGAAAAGAAACGATTTTAAATAAGAAAAATTTAAACCATAAATATTTAATAAATTTCAATCGAAAAATTTAAGTTATTATTTTTTTATTACTTACCATTTATGCATGATGGTGTTGCCATGTATTGGATTCCTGGAACAACAATCATACATTGCACAAAAGGAAACCAGTTTCATACATAAAGTCATAGCACCTTATAACTGTATGTTCAATACTCCTTTACTATCTATATCTAACCAACACGGACAATCCTAAGACGGTCTACTATTAATTTATAAAACTTTTTGAAAGCTATACTACCTAAAGGATTTTTCATATTTCTTACAGTTTGTACTTTGTAAACAAATTTCACAGATAAAACTTTACGCAATAATTTTCTTTTTTTGTGTGCTTTTATGGTTACAAAACATCAACTTTTTTAGCTCACAAAAATTTTGAAGACGTCAAAATCCCATGTTTATTAAGTCTGTAAAAGTTTACTTAATGAGCTAACAGTATACATAGTTAACTGTTTTAAAAACCGTTAGCTAATGTAGTTACTTTTCTTATTAGAAGAGCTGAAATTACAAGAGACTCTCATACCTGCTGCTGCAGTTGAAAAGAGCGAGAAAAAAACTATCAAGAAAAACTATTTAATTCATAAAATGTCATCATACCATTAAATGGGTCAGGATTAAACTCATCGTCGATGGTTGATGTGTTGTTGGGTGAATTCTCCTTTTCAACAACTGATTTACCTATCTCATAAATTGCAGTGACATCTGGAATATCTGCACCTGAAACAAAATTAATACTTTTTATTTCAATAACTAGCTGACGTCACGCATTGGTGTGAACTCTGAATAGCCAATAATAAAAAAAACTTATAAATTTTTAAATCGGATTTTTCAAATTATGTTTATTTTTTTAGGGCTTGAGGAAATTCAAAATCAAGTTCAAATTTATTCACCCTGGACATGTACACATACATTAGATATAACGCATTAGGTTACTTGCATAGTAGGCCTACATACGAACCATTAAATTGTATCTATTAAATAATTTCCATTAGAGATTTCAGTTTTTTTATTCTACTTTTTTTCTCAAAGAAATCTTCAAGGAGTAAACAGGTTTTTCCTCAATTATTTACTGTTAACAAGTATTACTGTTATGTTACTCAAGTATGGAATTGACTTTTTTCTGCCTAGTATAGTAGCAATGACTATGTACACTAACGTGAATAGACCTCTCATACAATGCATTTAGTTTGAGGCAAATTTTAGAAGTTTCGCTGCCTTTGACGTTGGTATTATTCAGATGAGTTTGCAGTGCTGAAAAAACACTTTACCACAACACAAACATAACCCTCAGCTATAAAAAGTATTCCATCCTTGGTTGAGAAGAGTGGTAATACTGATTTATCTATCATATGTCACTATAGTACTTCATGTACGCCGCAGAAGATCGCGCCATCGTCAATAGGTTTCAAACACGCCTATGCTATGAGAAGTCTATTAGCATTGACTATGTACACTACCGTAGTGTACAAAGTCAATGCTATTAGTGTATACTAGGGGGCCCGTGCAGCGCAATGCGCTGCATTTATTAGAGTATACCTGGTGATCAAACCTAACTCCATGTTAATTTTTCTAGTGTCTATATACGCCAGTGGCATTTTTAACGTTTTGACGGGGAACGGTCCAAACCCCAGTCTTGTTACTATCTAACATCGACCAGTTGTTAGAAAGCATCATTAATTAAATGATGATGAACAGAGTTACTTTGAATACAAATCAAATTATAGTGAAAAACAGATTAAACATTACTGATGTTTCATCAATCGATCTTCATTACTAATTTTCCAGCTTACCGATGTGATAGTGTTGAGATTTGGTGGTTGTTCTTTTAGATCTAAATTAGCTAAGATTACGTAGTTGTTCTTTTGTCTTAGGGCCTCTGTCTAAACACTCCTATAAAATTTAGAATAAATTCACTGATGTTGGATTTACATATTTCATAAAACATAAAACGTAAATGACGACAGAATAAAAATCAACATTTCATTACAACTCCCCGGTCCTATGAGTTATGCAGCACTCCACTACGGCTGTTTTGTAGTACTGTATGAGGTACCTAGTCGTCAAAATAGTGAATGAGTCCACATTACTATTTATAAAGAACTAAATCCTCTTGAACTTAACTGTCTATGGCATTACAAAATTTAAATTAAGAAATCATAAAAATTCAGAGAATCTACATCTTTGTTGGTGTGGTCCATTTTGGTTTTATGTGCATTAAACTTTTGGTTAAAATTTCTCTTTATACAAAACATTTTTGTAATAAGTTTTTTTATAAAATGGAGGTAAAAAACTTTAAAATATCTCTTTTAAACAGGTGTTTTAATATGTGTAGCATTCTGCATCAAATTTTTTTGTAGTAATCAAACATATAATTACGCCTACAACCAACCATCCCTTTTCCTTAATTTTCCTGTAAATTACATAGTTCACAGCAGTTTGAAAACCCATTCACACAAATTTAGTTCTATTTTAATATTTGTCACCTTCCGTTATTGTTTCAATACTAATAGGACAACCCACCCAGATCAAAAATTTAAATTTCCAAAATTGGTTCGTACAGAAAAATTAAATTTTCTAGGGTTAAGTTACTAATCTTATTTTTGTGTGCATATAGGCCTACACGTAAATAAAACGTTCAAACAAAGTCTACCCGCTTCATTTTGAGAAAAGGTTAAAACCTCAGATTATACACTCCTCGTATTAAAGAATGAAATTGTGTTGATATTTCAGTACCAGTTCAATTTGCTTCTATTCAGCTTTTAACATATGTGTTTGTTTGTTTAACTATCAACAGCTGTTTTATTTAGCAATTCAATATAAATTGTTCCCCATGTTAATCTTATGGACGAAAAATGAACTTTGAGGGCTTCCCATGAGCTTCAGAACTAAAATATCAAAAATCTAAAACCTTATTGCAAAACTACGAACTGAGACCATTCTTTTGACACCTCAAACTTTAAAATTGGTCCAGAAATAAGGGAGGAGTAGTGTTAACAAAAAAAGGGCATCACGTATTATATATATCTGAACGAATCTCTGCGTTCGTAGATGAAAACCTGCAACCACTAGTAAAGGCATTACCATCTTATGTCAAAGACAGTCTTCACCTTATATCAAGACTGCAGGAGATTAATCAGCCTCTACCCCAGGATTCGATACTAGTGACAATTGATGTGGAATCACTCTATACTAACATTCCCCATCAAGGTGGTCTAGAAGCTGCTAAACATTTCTTAGACACCAGACCTCCTCAGTCCAGCCCTTCTTCCAAATTTTTGTCCTCTCTCATTCATATGGTTTTAACTATGAATAATTTCAAATTTTTGGGAAACAATTATTTGCAAAAAAAGGGAACCGCTATGGGCACCAGGATGGCACCCTCTTATGCGAATCTGTTTATGGGTCTGGTAGAGAAAAATTTCTTAGATGATCAAAATTTAAAACCGACTGCATGGTTCCGCTTTATTGATGACATATTTATGGTTTGGCAACACGGTTTTGAAAGTCTTCAAAAGTTCCTTGATGATCTAAATAGCTTTTCTTGTTTACATTTCACTTGGAAATTCTCTTCCAAATTAATTACATATCTTGACTTGGATATATTTTTAGATGGTGGCATTCTTAAAACTAAAATTCACATCAAGGAAACAAACAAAATGCAGTACCTCCACTACAGCAGTTGTCACCCTGCCCATGTAAAAAAGTCCATCCCAAAGAGTTTGGCAATTAAAGCTAAATCGTTATGCAGTGACTCAAAGGATTTCAATTCTTACCTAAGTAAATTGAACAATGCTTTTAATAAAAGAGGCTACCCTGAGAAAATGGTCAAAAAACAATTCATAAGGCCAAAAAGTATTAGTAGGCAAAATTGTTATGAAGAAGACCCCAAGTTTTTAACTTCATATTTCCCTGGTCTTCACAAGATAAACAGTGTCATGAAAACGGGCTATGAACTTTTAAAAAACTCCACCTTGACAGAAAATATATTTTCTAGACCACCTAGGATGGTTTTCAAAAAACCGCCAAATTTAAAGAACATGCTTGTAAGGCCCAAGCTTGAAAAGAAAGATGTTCCCAGTCATGAACTGACCCACGGATGTGAACCGTGCCAAAAATCGCGCTGCGGTATATGCAAGATTATGTGCACCACCGACCAATTCAAAAGTACTGTAACAGGCAATGTTTACCCGATAGTTGGACACATGGATTGTTCATCAAGCCATGCTGTTTATCAGCTGACGTGTAAACATTGCCCAAAAGAATATATTGGTCAAACCTCAAACTCTCTGAGGGTCAGAATGACGGGGCATCGCTTTTCAGTCAAACACAAAGACAACAAAAAGCCGATGGCCTTACACGCTGTTCAGCAACATAATGTTGAGTTTGAGGATTGTTTTGATCTTAAGGCTATCCACAAAATCAAAAGAGTCGACAGCAAAGATGTCAATGAAATGAACTTAAGAACATACGAATTGGCACACCAGTTAGTCTTAAGAACAAAACAACCACACGGACTCAACATTCGTTGATCAGTTAAACTTTCCTGGCTTATATTTTTCAAAATAATTCAATAGTTTTATTTCACATCAAATCTGTCCCTAAACCAAAAATGTGATTTTATCTTACAGCTGATCTATTGTTTTGTTTATGTTCAATCCACACAAACCTAAACTTGTACTTGAAAAAGATAATACATCGAAATATTGTACAAAAATGGGTGTAATTCTTTCAGAATCTAAATTATATACTCCCGAATGTGTAACTGACTGACTCACTCATCGGGGTATCAGAAATTCGTCAAAAGTCGGTAAAGTAGATCTCCTATATATTACTTACTACAGAGTGATTCCCAAGCTAGAACTAAACTTACCGATCTGTATTATTGAGAAAATTGCCAACATACTGGGAGTCGCGGATTACCGAAACATTCTTTTTAAGAAATTTTATAACATTAACCAATTGTGCCTTTATAGGTAAAGCGGTCTATCCACCGAGAGTAATTTCAATGTACAGGGTGTATCTGAAATTACCTCTCCAGACTGGAAGTCACTGATGTCAAATACAAACTCTCACTTTAAATATTTTTTTTAGTTTTACACGGTTTTTAAGAAAACTTTACAATTTGATCTTGTACGCGTAATTTTAGCAGTTTATTGAATATTTTAGGTTGAAATTTAGATTTTCCTCATTCTTCTCTGAGCATTTTAGGTTAAGCAAAAATGTCTCGGCACAAAAATGTTTAGTAAAACTAATCACTTTATAGGTAAAACGGTCTATCCACCGAGAGTAATTTCAATGTACAGGGTGTATCTGAAATTACCTCTCCAGACCGGAAGTCACTGATGTCAAATACAAACTCTCACTTTAAATAATTTTTTTTTAGTTTTACACGGTTTTTAAGAAAACTTTACAATTTGATCTTGTACGCGTAATTTTAGCAGTTTATTGAATATTTGAGGTTGAAATTTAGATTTTCCTCATTTTCTCTGAGCATTTTAGGTTAAGCAAAAATGTCTCAGCACAAAAATGTCTTAGACTCTTTTAAATACGTTTCCAACAAAAATTGTCAGTTTGGTCCAAAAAGTTTTTTTTATTAAATTTACAACATGACGGAGATTAATGAACATGTATTTAAATGTTTAGTAAAACTAATCACGTGATAATTGATGTTTTATGATGGTATATTATTTTAAATGAATTTACATGTTTGGTACGTTCTGTTATATGTAAAATGTTCAGACATAATGTATGTTAAATTTTCCCCAGTTAAAAAAAAAATAATGTCATGCTATTTATTATTCTAAATCAGTATGATTAGGGTTAAAATATTAAATTTTAAAGTTGCTTCAAAATTACGTCTGGTCCCCTCTGTATTGAAATCAGTGTCAATCAACAGAGCAAAATGTGTTTACCTACAACGGCACAATTTGCTTTTATTTGTACAATTTTAAAAGAGGTGCAAGGTTGGTATGGGACACCCGGTAAGACAGTATCATATTTGCACGATAGTCCTCCCAAAAATTGGTTCTTTATTTGGGATGGCACTTAATTTCTAACGAACTCATTAAGCCGCGTCCGCACTGGCCAAACATTCGTGGCGAACTTGTTCGGCGAACACAAAAATCAACAAACATTATTAACGAACAATTAACCGGCCATATGATTTACATACTAAACGGTTAGCAACAAACAAACAAAAGTTCGGGAGAACTTTGTTCGGCGAACATGTTCGGCCAATGCGGACGCGGCTTTAGGAAGTACATCATTGACTTTACCTGATGCTAATTTAAATTTTACAATTCAACAAAAATTTTAACTAAAATGGCAGATTACACAATTTATTTATCTTTTAGTGCGTGATAAATTAATGTTTAATTTAAAAAGGTGGCAGTACAGTATTTTCATTTAAAATAAAAAAGCTTTTTTATTTCCTGCCCCAGAAAACTATCTGATTTCAAAATTTAGCGACCAAACATTTTTACCCAAAATAAATATGACATTATTTTTTTCTACTCTAGCGGCCAAATTATAACATCTGAGGCAATCCTCGTTAACATCTTTCAAGTTACTACAAGTTTGGTTCTATGAATTTTTGCCCCCCAGTCTACACAATTAAACATAATTAAATGTTTATTTATTTTTGCGGGGAATTTTATCCCATGTAGACGTAATTTTACAACTACTATAATATTTTACTCAGAACCTCAACTTTGCACATAGACATATCTTGCACAGTACCAATATCAATTAAATTATCAAACTTAAAAATTATCATGATGATTTTCAATATCACGTATTCTTCTATTGAAAGTGAGTCGGAACGAATTGCTATATCAAGCAACTGATTGTTTTACTTTGATTGTTATTTAATGACCTGGTCCTACGGCTAAAACATATGTCCTTTGATGTGTATGGTAACTTTAATATTTTAACCATTATTTAACATACTTTTGTTAGTAACTACTGTATTATTGTATTTAGAAACTTGAAGTTTTTTTATTTGCCTTGACAGTAATTTTTTAGGAAATTAGGTAAATTTAAAGTTTTACATCATTAAAAACTGAAATGAAGGAATTGTAATGAATGCCAATATTACATTATGTATTTATCATTGTATGTTCAATATTACTGGATCGTTATGTTATTCCCTGGAATTTCAACACAACTAATTGAAGGATAGTAACTGAATAGTATTTTTGTAAATAAAAGGGGTTTTTGGCAAGTTTTATCCACTTTGTTAAGATTTTCAATTATTTTGTTTTAATGGAATTTTTCATTGTTTTCAATGATCTAATGCACATTTTTATGCAGTTTATCCATTTAATTTTTTCATATATTTATTTATATGAATTTTATAATTTTAAGTAAATACTTATACAATACCTACATACAAAATTTATTCACAACTCCATTAACCTTTATAGAATTCGGGGGAATTAGGGAAGGAGGTTTGGGGAAAGAGTCTCTGAAAACGAGCCGTAGGCGAATATATTTTCATTCCTTAGATTGAGTTTGTTGCACAAGTTCAAATTTAGGTTATTTCTGCAGTCGTGGGAGTTAATTTATGTTATAAATAAACTTACAAACTCATTTATTTTGCTATTTTGCTCATTTACAAACTCTTATATTCATATGTAATCTGTTCATTATATGCGACTTAAACAACAATTAACGAATTTCTGGGCAAAACCCTGAGGGGGCATGGGGGCGGAGCCCCCATCGAGCCGCAGGCGAGTATATATATATACTAGTGGAGTGTAGGGGCAAAGGCCCCTAAAAATCAAAATGGTGATGTCTCCAGAAATAAGTTTCAATTCATAACCTCTTTTCAATATTAGGTCTACTGTATTTTTTCAAGCTGTAGTGTGAATTTACACGTTTGGGTTTTCTAATAAAATATTGCCTAATTTTGACGAAACTTTTTGGCGGTATCAAATCAGTAATTTACAAATAATTTCTCCTGTATTAAAATACAGTAGTCTATTTTGTGGAAAAAAGAAAATTATTGCACTTTTATGCTACCAAACATAGTAAAAGGTATTATACTACCTTATTTTATTAAGGTTAAAAGCAGTTTTAACCTTAAACATGTTCATCATGAGTTTGTAACTCAAATAAAGAAAATAGTTCAATACAACATAAGCCCTTTAATACTGTACACTCCTTCACCCTGGACCCCCATGCCCCCCATTCCCCTACATTCGCCGTGACCCCATGACTCCCCGTGCTGCCGTTCACCTCTCCTGATCCGTGTTACCTGTACCCCCATGCCCCGGGGCCCGAGTACCCCCCCATGTCCCTGTACCCCCTATGCCCCGGGGCCCGAGTACCCCCCCATGTCCCTGTACCCCCTATGCCCCGGGGCCCGAGTACCCCCCATGGCCCTGTACCCCCTTGTCCCCTCATAACCCTGTGCCCTTCATTCTCTCTTGCCCACATGCCAGCAGTTCATCCCCGTGGCCCCCATGCCCTCTATTTTCCTCATTCCTCCCCAATGTCCCCATGGCCAACCAACTTCCGTGCCACCGACGCCTCTAGTAGGCCCCACTCCTTGTACCCCCATTACCATGCATCCATACCCCCGTGCCCTATGTCCACCATTCCTCATAATGCAACTCATATCCCCACGCGTCCCTAACCCCAGTGCCCCTGACAACCCTTGTGCCCCATGTCCCCGCGCCCAGGTACTCCCGTGCCCACTTGCCCACCGTACTTCCCCATGCTCTCTATGTCCCCTAAGAATCCCCAGTGTCCCCATGTCCATCTGCCCCCCGTGCCTGGTGCCACCAACGCCCCATAGTGCCAATTGTGCCTTCCAACTCCCGCTCCGCCACGTGCCCCCGGGCACCCTATGTTTCCGTAACCTCATGCCCAATGCCCAACGTTGCTCCCCGTGGCAACCGTGTCCCCCATGCCCATCTACACTTTTTGCCACCAACACCCCTACTGCTCCTTGTGCCCCATCACCTCCGCCACCACATGCCCCAGTGCATTCCCATGCCTCTCACATTGACCCCTATGCTTCCGCACAATCCACGCTTTTTTACCCTCATGCTCGCCGTTTCTCCCCGTGTCCCTATGTTGCTCATGCCTCCACCGAGCCCCTCATGGCCTCCTTTCTCCAGTGTCACCGGCACCCTTCGTGCCCTACGTGCCCCCATATCCCTGAACTCCCCTATACTGCCCGTCCCACGTACCTCCGTGCCCTCCTGTGTCACCCGCCATTTCCCCTATCTATCCCATGTCTCACCCGTTCCCTATGCCTCCTTACGCTCCATGCCACCGACGTCTCTCATACATTGATTGTGGTGCATTTTGTCTGTTCCCTGTTCGTCAATGAAGTATAACACCGTTTTATATGTTGGTAGTTTTCGCACACCATCATTTACAAAAAAAAAAAAAAAAAAAAAAAAAAAATCGTCTTTATGGATTAATGGGCGTTTATTGTCTCCCTACGACCTACGTAAAGCAAAAAGCAGAGAATGGATAAAACAAAAACAAAATATTCCTCACACGAAGGTTATCCAATGTTAGTAGTTTACAAATAATGATTCTGTCGAAAATAAATAAACACTCAACTGAAAGATTCAACTTCAACTCTAACTACTAAATAGCCAAAATATAAAGCAGTAACGTAATAACTAAACGGCATACACTGAGTAAAGACGATTAACCATTATATCAACCTTGCCACGTCTAATATAATTTTAACTTTTTTTATTTTATGCTGAATATACCAATCATTCTATTCCTATTTCCTTAATGACATAGATGGGGTTAAGAAGATAAAATCTCCTGTGGTTCCATAATCCGTTCATCTCGTGTTCTCCTTTTTTATAGTGCATTTCCAATTTTAAAAAGTTATAAACCAAGAGGTTTTCTTAACTCAAAATATCTGCTCAATTACCAGCTGAGTTCATGATAAAACACTGTAACATCTGCTTAAACACACGTGCAAATATAAAAATCTTCTTCCCATTAGATTAACATTGGAACTTCAAGGTCCAACGGGGCGAAGCCCAAGTAACTTTTGATAATTCTGGTATTTTTCCTTGCGTCCTTGGCCCTCAAGCTTTAAAATGAGCCATCGTACGTCACCCTATCTCTCCTCTAACTCGAGATATTTCGTGGGGACCGATTCGCTTACGGAATTATATATATATATATATATATATATATATATATATATATATATATATAGAAGATTGATTTTGTTCGAAAGAAATGTATACTACTGAACGGTGTAATCATATTCCTATATATAGGAATATAACAACTCTGGAATTCAGCAAATAGTCCTCAGAAAATAATAAAAGAAGTTATTTGATGCAAATAGTCCTCAGAAAATAATAAAAGAAGTTATTTGATCATATACATGGTGGACTGAAGTTGGTGTTTAATAATTTAAGGGAACAAAATAGTCACCAAATGGGATAAAACTGTGTATTTAGAAATTTTTTATTCAATTAATTGTGGCCAATAGAGGTAATTTTCCATATTTTTCAAAATTCTGTACTTTTTTGGAAAATATTAATTTTTTCAGAAAGCAGGACCTTGTGTTGAGAATCTAATAACATTTTTTTAGATTCTGCATAACATTTTCAATGAGAATAACAGGATAAATCATGAGTTTAACTCAGTTACTTCTTTGTAAATGTCGTTGGAAGATAACAAAATAGTTTTTTTTTTTTTTATAAAATTCTTAATCTTCTACAACATCCAATAAACTGTATCGATTTTGTCATAGAAGGTGTCAAATATTATTAAAAACTTCGGTATTTTATAGGCTTCAAAATGATGTATCACACATTAAGGTTTTATCATAATGTAGGTGAAATAATCAAACTTATAGTAATTAAAAAAGGCTTAATCCAAATTTTGAGTAATTTGTTACCTTTATTGATAAAACACAATTTTATGGACAGTAAATAATTTCATTTAATACTGTAAATACATTTTTATATTCTCCGTAAAATTTCCTATAAATAAATAAATAATTAATTATTGAGTTCAAAAGACTGGACAACGACTTGACGATGACTAAGGAGGCAAATTCTCAAAAATAGAAAACCCTAATTCGCAATTTGGGCTTTTTGTTATGTAAAGTATTTTAAGAATTAATTAAAAGTCTACTTAATGGTAATGAACGCATGCATCAAGCATTAGTATTTATAATACTAGGTATACAATGCAGTTGTCTGCTTGCAATATTGAGCGGAGCGACTATTTTTTAAATCAATAATAGCAAATGTGTTATAGGTAATTCAAGTGAGCTCGTTCGCTACGCTCACTCACCATCAGGGTTTGGCTCGTTCGCTGCGCTCACTCGCCGTCAACTTAGTTCGTTCGCTGCGCTCACTCACCTTTTGGGGGATCATTCGCTGCACACACTCGTCGCCAGATTTAGGTTGTTCGCTGCGCTTACTCGCCACAAGTCTGCAATACTCTAATAATTTTTTACTACGCAGGTTTGCTGCGAAGAGCTATTATATGTTTACAAGATATTAAATGGTGCTTTGTCCAAGATTTGCAACTCCTCTCCGTAAACGTTGTATTTCATTCACGTAAACAAACCACTAAATTAAATAAAACAACAATTTCACATAAAATTACTGTATTCACAAACAGCTGATAGTAACAGTTTGCAGTTAAATTTGATCCTTATAACAGCTGTATAATCAACACACAGAAACAAACCAAATAAAATATTTTTCCCATTAAAATAACATGGTAACTTTAAAGGGTCGTAGTTCAGAACCCTTATGTCCGATTTGGACCATTTCAGATTTATACCTTCCTATAGATGGTTACTATGACCGAGCAAAATTTCGTGAGGATCACTCCAGCCATTCAGGAGGAGTACTTGTAAATAAAAAGCCAGAGTGTAGTATAGGAGCTTCGCTCGCTCCGCTCAATTATTTTAATAAAATAACAAAATTTTAGGCCATTTATCATCATTTTAGTTCGTACATTGGTTTAAGTGTGAGAAAGTATGAATTTTCTAAAGTCAGTACTTTATGATGTCTCAAGAATTTTTTTATCGCAATATCATAGGCAATAAATATATTAGGATAATGTAAAGAGGCCTACTTGTTGTAATACGAAAGTTATAGAATGTTTAACTTCATGTCACGGGCATTTATTACACTTTATAAGCAATAAATATCTAAATATCAATCAAAATAAAAGCATAGAAACGGAACTTCAAAATTAAAATCATGGGAATTGTAAGACTTTCTCTTAATTTTTTTACCCTTGAATATATTTTAGATTTTCCTACTCGCTTAGGCTAGTGAAAGGTAGGGATCAAATTGAGCAGGCACAGTATTTGTGAACAAATAATGATTTATTGCTAGCTATAACTACTAAGCATACTAATAAGGAGGCCTCCGGTCCCTAATCTTCTCAACTATTTTGTACATGGTATTCAACAGTGCTCTTACTTTAAATAAGACGTTTTCTATATTATATATGTTATATTAAGGTAGACATGGCCTCTGGCCCCAAGTCCTTCTTCACAATTAAAATCAGTAAGTAAATTCACTTAATCACTTCTTGTCACGAGGGCAAGTCTTTGGTGAATCACTGTCCTTTCATTCACTTACATGTATTAAATATAATAAACGAATAAATTTAATATGCAAAATGACAATACAAGAATGAATGCTACGAGAATATTGACGACAAAATTAATTAGTTTGCAAGATTAACAATTATTTACAAGATTATTTACAATGAGCCCATGTGGACTATGTTGAACTTATTTATCAACTTAAATTGATTTTCAACACGAGGTCTATTTATTTTTACTTTTATTATTAATTTAGTTATTCTATCATTAATTTGTTTCTTTAAAATTTACTATCAAATTTACTTCTCCTGTTCTTTACTTTGAATTTTATTTAGTACTTTGGAATTGTTTTGCACTAAATCCTCCTAATCATTTTTGGCCTCATCGCCCCTAACTTTGAAGGTGGCCGTGACATACCGTTGTCGGGAACCTAAGTCGTCCGGAGTGGCTGAGGGTGGTTGCGACGGCGGGTCCTTTGGGCAGGTTCCTCGGGTAGTCCTTTTGGGCAGGCTCCTTGGTCAGGCTCCTCGGGGTTCCTTGGGCAGGGTCCTCGGGCAGTCCTTGGGCAGGCCCCTTGGTGTTCCTTGGGCAGGGTCCTCGGGCAGTCCTTGGGCAGGCTCCTTGGTGTCCTTTGGGCAGGGTCCTCGGGCAGTCCTTGGGCAGGCTCCTTGGTGTTCTTTGGGCAGGCTCCTTGGAGTCCTTTAGATGGTCCTTGCTCGGTTGTGTTGGACCACGTGCTCCCGGGGTGTGTGAGGGTGTCTAGCAGGTGACGATGGGTGGATGGTTGGGGCCTGTGACTGAAGTCTGGAAGTTATTGACTTGTCCAGAACTTCTAAATCTCCTGGTTCCCCAACTACCTCCTAATCCGTCCCCGTCATGTTCCACTCTCAACCTCCTTTTTCCATCTTCTTCTTGCTCGAATCTTTCCCCCCAATTTCCTTGTCCCCGCCTACTGGCCAATCATATTCAAAATTTTGTAAACTTTTGTTCTGCTTTCTTTGTGATAGGCTGAGGTGGGGGATCAGCAATTGTTTTAGCAACTCTGCATGGTTGCAGAATTGCCGTTTATTGAACTGACTGACCTCTTGTTGAGTCAACAGGAAGTGCTTAACAATCACTTCCTGTTGTTTTATTGTGAACTATCTGAAATGAAATATTGCCTTTCCTGATTCTAATACTTAATAAATTATTAATAACTTAATTTTTGTTTATATCTTTATATTCCCCCTCACGCTGAATAAACTTGTCCACAAGTTTATACAATCCTCAATTCTCTTGTAAATTTTTTTAAGTATTTATTTTATTTTTTTGTTTGTTAAATTAATGCAGATTACAGAATTCTTCTCTTAACCTCTAAGTACTGCGTTCTAAGCTTGATCATTATTGATTTATTTATAGAAAGTTATCAAGAATATAAAAATGTACTTACAATATTATTCATTGTTGATAAAATTGTGATTCATAATTAAAGGTGACAAATTACTCAAAATTTTGATTAAGCCTTTTTTAATTAGTATAAGTTTGATTATTTCACCTACATTATGATTAAACCTTAATGTGTGATAGATCATTTTGAAGCCTATAAAACACCGAAGGTTTTTTACAATATTTGACATATTATATGACAAAATCGATACAGTTATTAAATGTTGTAGAAGATTAAGAATTTTATAAAAATTATTTTGTTATTTTCAAATGAAATTTACAAATAAATAACTAACTTAAACTCATGATTTACCTTGTTATTCTTATTAAACATTTTATGCAGAACCCAGAAATGTTATTAGATTCTCAACACAAGGTCCTATTTCCTGAGAAATTAAAATTTTCCAAAAAAGTACTGAATTTTGAAAAATATGAAAAAGTAACTCTATTGGCCACAATTGTTTTAATAAAAAAATTTAATACACAGTTTTATCACATTTTGTGTCTATTTTGTTCCCTTAAAATATTAAATACTAACTTCATTCCACCCTGTATATACTGTTTTCTTATATGCATATATAAACAATCTTTACTTAATATTTAACGTTAGAAGAAATCTAATCATTAGGTTAGTGCTGGCAAAGTCTAGTAAACTGACTGATTATAATCGTTTTTAAGACTACTAGTAGACCTCTCATGCTGCGCATTATTTAGGCTGTGCAATCCAATGGGAAACTTTATTTTTATATGATTTATATAAACCCAAATCTTACATTGGTAATGCAATAAATTAAATAATAAAAGTAGGCTATACATCCTCATTAAATAATAAAACAAACTAAATATGCAAATCAATCATCTTCCGCAAACGATGCAAGTTTTATTGTAACAATGCACGTTTCAGTTGTTTCATTGCAAACAATGTTGGTTGTCCATCAAACCCAGGTTAGTTCCTCACCTTCATATTATTTAAGTATTTTCCAGGTGATGATAAATAGACGTACAATTGACCGTATGTGAAGGCTTGACCAACAAAGTATACTGCCACTCAGTCGATTGACCCCAAGCTATGTTGTTGTTATGCGAAATGCTACTTGCATGTATTAATTAACTAATAAATGCTAAATTTGTTTCGAAAAATACACAATAAATACATTGAATAAATTCTCTAAATGGGCAGAAGCCTGTGGCTGAGGAAAGAGTCGTTATAATTATGAATAATAATTAATAATAAGAAGTGTCACGTTAAAAAATTCTAATTATCTTAAGTGGACGAATAAAAAACAGTAATAAGTCTAACACTGTTAAAAAGATGCATGCACGACATATAAATAATAATAGTAATAAACAACTCTGCTTCCAAAAAAATGAGTTTCAAACTGAGACCTGGCCCACTCACACACGACTCGTACACACTATTATTATCGCTTGGGCACAAGCCCACACCAACAGAGATTGAACAATCACGCACACCTCAACACGCACACCCCATGCCCACCAATGAACTCATCTTTGCCTTAACAAATGACAATAAGCTAGCCGCCTGTTTTGAATTTGTTGAACAAAACCTTTAATAAGACGTGGACCCGTTTAAATAAACTGCTCTAATTGTATTGTTCTTGTATTTTATTTCTATTCATAACCGGTAAACAAACGATCAAAATCATTATTATGCATACCTATAAAATTATATATTTATTGTAAGTATGTATTAGTTATTTCCACAAAATTCAAACCACATGCTTATTACTTCATCACGTCGATGATACTTTAACCATTGACTATAAGCACTATCATGATTATAGTTCACGTTGGTGTATATTATCTATGCCTTAACTCAGCTTGTCGACTCATCAACAAGTAAGATATTATTCCCAATGATATACAGTAATAGTGATCGTTGTAGTAAATATTCAATAAACCTGTATTTTGTAAAAATAAGTGTTAAAACCAATAAGTCTATTATACTATCTTACATAGTACTATAGAAATGTACTTATGAAACTTTTGCAGAATTATCATTAAATTTTAAAGCTATACTTACCACAAACATAGGAGCAGGAAACAACTACAATAAGTACAACATTTCTAGCCCACATTGTAGAGCAAACTGGCAAACTGTAAACTTCTTTGATCCAATACACAGATGTCTGATAAATTCCTCTTTATCAATGCTAGCTCAGAGAAGGACAGGATGTTGATATAACCTCTGCCTCCTTATCAATTAATGATGACCTAACATGTACAGAGTGTAAAAGCACTTATCTCTTACTTGGCTGGTAGATCCTAACACCCCACACTTTCTAAATAGGTTGTGATAATTCTCTTGGTAAAATGTAGTTTTTATATCTGACATAGAGTAAACTCGTACATTATTGACTTTTTACAGCAGTATAAACATAATATCCCTTTCACAGCAGATCTGATACCAGGCCAATACTCAAGGGGATTTGGTAATTTCTTGATTTTTAGCACAAATACTGTGTGGAGTTAAATACAGTTAGTCAGTAACAAGACTACAAGATCGCGCCACAATCATCCTACACTCATCCCTCATTCATACTTGGCTTTAAACTACCTATTGAGTTAGGTCGCCATTTCAATAAAAGGTACAGTATACCGGGTGTCTCACGTAAGGTGTCTCAAATCGATTACAGATCAACAGTGTGTCCTACAATCTTGAAATAAAATCATTCCCCACTAAATTGACCCCAAGGAATAATTGAAAAATATTTTTAACGTTGTATAAATACAGGGTGTCTCAAAAACTGGGGGTCATAGGTTCGAATCTCAAAAATTTCAAATACAAACATATTTCATATTATACATCATTGAAAAGGTTTACTTAATACAAACATTTTGGTGAAAACAAAATTTTGTTACCTTTATTCGTTTAAAAATGGCGTCCATTTTTGTGTCCGAAATAAAGATTTACGGAATACCCTGTAATTCTTTTATTATTTGTCATAAATGACTTCTGATTCAAAATACTTATTTGAAATAAGCTAAGCTTTACAATGACATGTCACAAGACCGAATTTATTAAAAAACTAAAATTTTCAAAATTTAATGCAGTATTTTTTTAAATGTGTACATAAACAAAACTCAAAAATTTTAAATACAAACACATGTCATTTTGTACATCATATTAAAGCTCTCGTAAAACTGAACAACTTTGTAATTTACACTAATGCCGTATCTCTTTTGGTTTTGTAGTAATAAAGTAAAAATATAATTTTCCCATATAACTTGCATGTTAATTAAATTTCGGGACACCCTGTATTTATACAACGTTAAAAATATTTTTAAATTATTCCTTGGGGTCAATTTAGTGGGGAATGATTTTATTTCAAGATTGTAGGACACACTGTTGATCTGTAATTGATTTGAAACAGCTTACGTGAGACACCCGGTATACAATATATGGTGTTGTAAATAAATATAGGTAATTCCTACCTTGCAAATGTACGTGCAAATTTTCTTATATATGTGTGTGTGTGTGTGTGCGTGTGTGTGTGTGTGTGTGTGTGTGTGTGTGTATGTGTTTATTTTTTTATTTTTTTTTTACTAAAACACTATTTTGGTCAGTTTTTTTGGGTGTAGGTTTGCCGCCATTTAAGTGCTACAAGCAAGTATAACATTAATCCTTACCTAGTAATGATACTTACTAACTTAGGTCAAGTGATGCCAATAAGTAAGAAAAAAAGGTTTTGTTGATTTTCCATAAAGGATAGCGTGTGAGATATTTTATTCTTCAAGAGTCAAGCTAAAGCTAAATGTTAAAATGAATAAATTTTTATTTAAAATTTTAGTTGAATTTTTAAACGTAAATTAGTTTATGAACCATTTACAAAGGGGAGGTACATATTGCACGCAGTAGATATAGGGGATGGTATGGGGACTACGATGCATCAATTTTGTGAGATAATAAACATTTCACCAAACAACAAGAGGCATACAAAATATATTTGAACCTTGAAATTCATGTTAGCAAGACCCTTGAAATGTGTGTTGTGATGTAACTAAAACCCATTAATGTTTTTTTCAAGACCTGTATACTTAGAAGCATATACAGTATACACGATTCTTAATGTTGTATTGTTATAAATTTGTTGTTTATTTAGGCTAGTCGTATGCTAGAACTCAAGTTTTCGAGTGGACACAAGTTTTTAATCCTGAAACACAAGGTTTTTCCCTATATATGCTAGTTACTTTCACGGTTTGTCTGAAACGGCTTACAGTGCCTTTGTTTCAGTTTGATTAAATCAAAAGTGTATCAGTAATTGATTGTCTTTACAATAAAAAATACTTATATATTCATTTATTTTATCTTTACAATTAATTGTTTAACTTTTAATGTTTTTTTTTTTTTTTTTAAGTACCTGGTTGCAGAGAATTTGCTCGGTAAACTTAAGCAGTAATATTCTTTATAGTATTATCAGTTACAGACAGTGCGATAAAATGCTAAATGCAAAAAGACTTAAATGTTGTTCACGACGAGCTAGTTCCCTTCGCACACTCGCCTTTCAGGCTTTTCCAATGTAGGCCTACGGATACCGCACTCTGGTGTATATTTGTTAAAACACATGTTGAATCTGTAATACGTGGATTGTAATTATTTAGTTAATAGCTGTTTTCATTATTTTTATGAATTTTTTTTATTCAAAAGAAATACAACAAATTGATTACTTGTTTTATACTTACATGCCTTTTGTAAATAAACATTCATAAACAGCAGTATGAAGTACAATTTAAAAAAAACGATAATAGTATATTTCACCACTAGTCCGGAAAGTGACCCATTTCTGGGCGAGATAGTGTTTTACGCGCGAGGCGAAGCCGAGCGTGGAAAACACTATCGAGCCTGGAAATGGGCTTTCCGGACGAGTTGTGAACGATACTTTTCATCACGACGCAATTATTAATAAATGTGGAAGTTTTAAAGGAGGATTATTTTTGTAAATTCTTCGCCATTGGACAAAGTAAACAAAGCTGGAATTCAAAATTTAATTTGTTTTAAACCCAGCTGATTGTTGCTGTACGGAAAAGTTTGTTTACCTTGGACGGAAAGTAATGTTTACAAACATTACTTTCCGAACAGGTCACTAAAATCAGCTGACGGTGACAGTTTGGGAAATGACTACTTTCCAAGGTCTCAGCTGTACGGCAAGTTGTCACTTTCGTATACGGAGTGATGAAAATTATTTTTACTATACAGTAGTAAAATTTAATAATGTAGTAACAGGCTGTTTATACTGGAACACGTGGTGTGCACTTTAACAGTTGAGTCAGCTGTTTACATTATTTCTTCTGGTTATTTATTATTTCTTCTTTACATTATTTCTTCTTTACATTAGTTCTCTGGGGGGTGATGTTGTTCGCGTCCGCATCATTCCATTAAGCTGCACGTAATCCCCGGGTGGTGCTAAACGAACAATTTTTGGCAGCTGAACTATTACGCAAGTGATCTCTCAGCTATGCCAGCTGCCAAACCAAATCCAAACGTAAATTTCCAAGGCCACTTTTAAACGTATTGACGCAGGTGCTTTGCACTGCAGAATATCTTTGATTTATTTTATACTTACAATTGTTATTATTGTAATTTATTGTTAATTTATTGTTGTTGTCAATTGTAATTTATTGTTATTATTTAAGTTGGTAGCTGGCTATGATAGCCATATGATATAAGTATAGTTATTTCTTCTTACATTATTTAGTTTAGATTTTTAACTCCATGAAGCAAATGTTTTTTTTCAACTAAAGATAATAAATAAATGTGATTTATTATGACATAGAGACCTGTACTTATACTAGGAATACGCTCTGATGTCCGTCCCGTACAAGAATTTTTTGCTCACTTTTTGAGTTATTAGGTGACGCTTTTTATGTTTTTTTGTTTTGTTTTTTTTTTTTTTTTTTTTTGAGGGAGAGGTGAGAAAGATGCATTACGCACACAGGTGACAAGCCTGTAGTGTGGGGCTCCCCTAAAAACGAGTTTACCCACTAAAAAACCTTGCCTCTACTCTTTAGGATTCTAACCTGGAGTTGTTTATCACATTAACGTCAGGCTAGGCCTAAATTTGGCTTATGCCCGTGGGGCTCCCTCCTTATCCAGCCCCTCGATCAAGGGACCTAGGCCACTTCGCGGTCCAGATCATGCTTCTTTTCCAGTAGGATGCCCCGGACGAACTGTGATAAACATCCCAGTTGCCCTCATCCTCCAAGATCTTTTGGCAGGCCGAGTCCACCGAAAATGCACCAAAAAATTTGTGTGGCCTTCAGGCGGGGCCCTTCCCAACGGGGGCAGCGGAAGAATGTGTGTTCCGCATCGTCGGGAACACCCGAGCAATAAATGTAGTCCGGTGAACCGGTCTTGCCCATCCGGTTCAGGTACGACCGAGATACTCGTGAATTGTCAAGAATTGGCCGCCGTTCCACCCATGGTTGCCTGATAAGTCGCGTAGTCCATCGTCCTCGGGTGTCATGCTCCCAGCTGTGTTGCCACTTTTTCTTTTCTTTTCTTTTTCTTTCGTTTTCCTCTACGAGGTAACCTCGTATTGGCTCCCCCTACCCTCACGGGTAGTCCGTACCTGGCGTTAGCCTCAACCGGACCAGTCTTGCGACCAAGGGAGTTATGGAACATTAGTCCCAAATCACATTGAGGCGGATTAGACCCCCCCAAAACCCGGAATTCACTAGGCCTGTGGTACTCAACCGGCGGTGACCCAAAATAACCATCCGCTGTGAGTGACAGTGGCACCACTACCCATGGTACTTCTCAGCTTTCGTTTGTGAGCAACGCCCCCAGATGAGGCTGGAGGGCCCCCCACAGCCAAAGCTGTGTGCCGAGCATATCGACAACTGTCGATATGCAGTGGCATATGTGTTGCCACTGCTGGAAGGTTCTGGAGCGCTCTTCTGTTCTTGCCATGTCCTTTTAATCTCGCCTTGTCTCTGATAAATTGCCTTCCTCTCTCCTGCCAAGAGCTTGACAGGGATAACTCCGGCGACCACCAGGACGGCAGGCTCGGACACTGTCCGGTAGGCGGAACACACCCGGAGCGCCGCTCGACGTTGAACCCTGGCGAGTCGCAACCTGTACTACTCTTTCTCGAGAGCGTCTGCCCACACCTCTGCTCCATAAAAAAGCACGGACTGAACCGAGGACATCAACAGACAGCTTCTGCTGGATCGTGGAACCCCGACATTGGCCATCAGCCTACTAAGGTAAGTGACTACCTTAGTGACCTTGTCCGCCGTACGGAATATCTGATCCCTCCAGCTTAACTTGGTGTCCACCATAATCCCGAAGTACTTAGCAGCACGAGTTGATTGGACCACCTCCCTTCCCACTCGGAACGGAACGACGATGTCCATCCTCTTCTTCGTAAGGATCACAATCTCCGTCTTACGGAGAGCAAGCGAGAGACCGTGATCGGACATCCAAGTGTTGACCACACGCATGACTCGGTTCAACTTTAGTTGGGTCAGCTCAACGTTGCGTGTGACAATGAGAGCTGCGACATCATCGGCGTACCCAACCAAAGTGGTTTCCTCAGGCATCTCCGACCTCAGGAGGCTGTCATAGGCAACGTTCCAGAGATCCTGGCCGAGTATTGAATCTTGCGCGGCACCAGAAGTGACTTCCATCGTCCACGTTCCGTCCCTTGTGTCGTAAATCAGGCTTCGAGAGCAGAGATAATCCGCAACAAGATGAGTCGCAACAGATATGCAGGATCGCGAAAGGTATTGCGAAGCGCATCCAGCATATCGACCCACCTCGCCGAGTTAAAGGCATTCTTGACATAAGCGTAACAAGAAGCACTACTCAGCGAGTGAAATGGTTGTGGCTCTCGGCTCTCTTCACAGCTCTCTGGACTTCGGTGATAGGGTCTATCGTTGACCACCCCTTTCTGAAGCTGTACTGACGGGGGCAAAAGTACCCGGCAGCTTCCACAGCAGACGTCAGGCGGGAACGGATCAGCTTCTCGGACAGCTTCCCAGCCGTGTCCAACATGCAAAAAGGCCTGTGGGACGACGGCAGCTCGGGATCACCTTTGCCCTTGCTGATGAGTACAAGTCTGGCGGTTTTCCAGGGAGCCGGAAACACCCCTTCTACCAAACAGGCGTTGTACATTCTCAACAACAAGTCAGAATTAATTGAAAATACTTTATTTAAAGCCTCGCTGGGAATCCGTCCGGGTCAGGAGCCTTGTTGCTCTTTAGGGAGAGAACGGAGGTTTCTATCTCCTCGAATGTGAAGAGTGGAACGTCATCTAACCGTCCGAAGTCAACCGGCGTACATCCTATGCCTAGGCTACAAATAAATACATACAAACAATGATTTTAGCTAAGACCTCAAAATAAGCAAGTAACTTAATAATAATTATGCTTATAATATTAAAGGTAAATAGATTGTAGAGCGAAAAAAACTATACAATTTAAAATCCATGATTGCAAATTAATAAAAATCAAGTTATGTAAGTATTGTAGAATTACGCTTACTTAACACTTAATGCATATTTTCTTACCTGAGACATAGGCTACAATGGCACAACACTTTCTAATTATTACTTGTTACGTTTAAATCTTTTTCCAAATATTAGATGTACCCCATGAATTAGTTAATCGCATAATTCCGTTCGATAGCAATTCATTCCACATCTTTTGGCATAATTTATAACTTTGACAAGTATACATTGGTGTTGATCTATTTAATTTAACAAATAGGTCTGTCAACATATCAATGAAATTTTATTTTAAAACGTAACATAATGGTGAGCAGATGTAAACAAATCTGAAGAGGTTATATTGTTTTCAGCATACACAGCGACAACTCAGCTGAGAAGGGGGAATATCAACTGATCATAGCAACTACATTAGTCAAATCATGTAGTCTAAACAACTAAAGTTCTGTCAAAAATTCCGGAAAATAAGCTTTTTTAATACTTGAAAATAATTGCTCGATTATAGTTTATTACCTAGTTTAAAATACTTAAAATCTAGCCTGAGAATTTCATTGAAATCAAATTAGTAATAAAGAAAGCCTTTTGGGGGTCTAAAATTCGCCTAAGTGAAATTTAAACTCGATCGTAAGAATTTTATACTCTATGTTCCATAGAGTAAAAATTCAATAATTTTTATTGAAGTACTTACTTATTTGCAACGTTTAAAGAAAATTGTTCGAGTTGTTTTTGAGATCCGTGTGCAAAACATACATACAAATATAGCTTACTCATATTAGAGTATAGGATAGGATAATTTATTTCAATCATTAACCCTCTGAAAAACTGATCAAAAGATGTCCTAAGGTACACCGTGTCCAAACAAAAAATGAGGAACTTTGAAACTTAATACAATTTGCTTAGGTGTACATAGATGATTATTAAACTATCATATAATAGGAGAACTCTTAATTATACTGTAATATAAAATACCGGGTGGCCCATACCAACTGGACACCCGTTTTTTAAATTTAAATAAAACATTTTTCACATTAACAAATTGTGCCGTTCCGTTATGGTAAACCGGTTACGCTCTATCGATTGACAATTTCAATATACCTACAGGAAACCAAACATCCATACCGGAAGTCGCTATTTTAAAATACAAACCCCCACTTTTTATATTTTGTATTCAACACGTGGCTTAAGACAACTTTACAATTTAATTTGTTCCCTTAATCCTAACGGCTTACGACATAATGGCGGTAAAAATTTAGTTTTTTCCCATCAGAATAACATGTGAATAATACCAAATCCATTATCTCTGAACATTTTACGTTAAACAGAACTGCCCCAGCATGAAAATGTTTTTAAAATTAACTTTGAATAATATTGTATTGTAAAATATCGATCATTACATAATTCGTTTTATTTTATCCATACACTTTGAATGTATAATGTATGAATAAATAAAATAATTTATGGCCAAACTAATAGTTTATGATGGTAAAACATTTAAAAGAACAGTCAATGACACTTTTGTGCTGGGACATGTTTGTTTAACCGAAAATTTTCAGAGATAATGGAGGTGAGTTTATTTGTTTTATGTTATTCATATGGGAAAAATCAAACTATCAATTTGATAGTACTTATGACAATTATTATGACAAATTATGATAATTATCTCCTAAACCGTTAGGATTATTAAACGAATTAAATAGTAAAGTTGCCCTAAAATTATGTTTAGTAAACAACAAAAATAAAAATAAAAAGTGGGAATTTGTGACAAATAGTGTCACAAATAAGTAAAAAACAATAAGTTACAAATAGCGACTTTTGGTCTGGAAAGGTAGGCCTACCGGTAACTTCTATTACACCCTACATTGAAATTATTGTCAATAGCCAGTATACCTATAATAGGTCAATTAGTTTATGTTAAAAATTAACCCATTTAATGCCAAATTATTTCTTTTAAAGTATGTGCGGTTTCCATAGAATTACAGATAACACGGAATATCTTAGCCTTCGTGATGGCCGTTTACGGCTCAAACAATTGGAGTGGAGAGAGGAAAATACAGGCTCTTTTAGTCCTATACGTTTATCAATTATACTCGTATTCCAGATCACACACAATAGTCAGTGACTTTTCAATCACTGTTCAATTTATACATCTCATAAAGACTTGGTTATATTTATAGAATTCATGAGGTCCTCTCCCGTTACTGTTTCATTTGCTCTAAATTTTATGGGCCAAATCTTTCAATTTTACACTCCCACATTATTTTAATAAGCTAATAATGTACACCAATAATAAATCTATTCGACAAAAAACCACAAAATAACTTCACCTCAAATTTTCCGATTAGAACTATTAAAATGGAACAAT
The DNA here is from genome assembly GCA_030545055.2 of Neoaliturus tenellus. Taxonomy (NCBI): domain Eukaryota; kingdom Metazoa; phylum Arthropoda; class Insecta; order Hemiptera; family Cicadellidae; genus Neoaliturus; species Neoaliturus tenellus. Next base: position 53,776 of record JAQYXR010000283.1, on the reverse strand, counting down.
CAGGCGAGTCACTCGACGGTCCCAACACACCACCTAACATGTCAGGTTAGACGGTGCTGTCAAACCGAACATCCAACCTGAAATATCCGTCGAGCATGTTGGGTTAGAGCCCACAGACGATCGAACATGTTGGACGAGCAGTGGGGAACAGACATGTTTGACTGATATGTTTGATAGTGAATGGGTGGACCCCTTAAGGAACACAATCAAACCTGATCGCTGAAACTTGACCTAACTTCGGACCCACCATCCAACCTGATACACTGGGTGTTGACTGGACATGATTTCGAGCATGCTGTGCGTAATGTCTGTTGCATGATGTATTTTGAGGGAAGTGTAGTTATTGTTCCTGGAATTTTTTTAGCAAACAAGCAAAAAAAGGGGAAATCTATGCTTCTCTTCAATAAATTGGTTTTCAGAACGAGAAAAGGTTACCCACACAGCTATTTTTAAAATAACTTGCGTTGAGTGAACCTTAAGATTTTAAAAACTATCTGAGGATGAGTGAGGAAAAGGTAGAGGATCCTGGAACGAATTTATAACACTAATGTTTAGAATAAATAATCATAGATATTTGCTGCTTTTCAGTATGATTAAGATAACACTTTTTCAGCCTTATCAAAAAAATTTGATTGTTTTAAATCAACAAATAGGTGTTTCCTTGTAACCCTCTTGAGGTCCTCACACACTACCAAACATAAACCATGTTTCTGTAAATTTGTTAGTTATTATTTGGTAGCTTAGGCCTATTATTCAGTATGATTTGTCTACTGCATTAGCGGTGCGCTGTTACCTTTAAGGCATCCCGGCTAGAGTCTAAAATTACGGCACGCACATTCATTATATGTATGCTTTACTTAGAATTGCAAAAATCGTCAATGACTTTTCAATCTCATAATAATAATAAATTGTTTTATTTATATTGCACCCTTGGCCATATTTCGAGAAGTCATAAGGTCCTTCCCCGATAGTACTGTTTTATTTTCTCCAAATTTTATGTAGCAAATTATAATGGTGCAAATCTTTCAATTTTACCCATACAATACCACATTTTTCATAAACTGATAAAATACAATAAATAATATCTAAGCCAAAAAAATCCCATCGAAGAATTTCCTTTCAAAAATTTTCTGATCAATGTTTTTTTACAACTATTTAAATTTAATAGGTGGTCCCGTCCGTCGAGCTGCTTCGAGGTCCCCCACACCACAAAAATGTCAGGTTGGACGATGCTTTCGAACCGAGCATAAAACCTGGCATATCCGCTGAGCATGTTGAGTTGCAGCCTACAGACTCAAACATGGCGAGACGTCGAGTTCCAACATGCTCGCTTGACATGTTCGGTAGTGAGTGGGGGTCTCAAGGAAGAGACAAGTAAACACTTATATGTTGATTTAAAACAATCTAATTTTTAGCTGTCCAAAAATTGTCAAGGTTCTTTAGGTTTTTAGCATTTCAACACATGTGACAATAGAGAAGTAATAATGTAATGTTTTACAAGTCGATTCCCGTAGATACTCGATGGATATAGCTCCAGTCATGGTGAGTGGAGTGCTAGGCAGATGGAGTGAAACATGTATAAAATGTACTCTTCATCACACTGCACATAGAACAGCTGTTTTCTGGCCTGTATTTAGTCCACAAAGTTGGTGTTTTCTGTAGCCTTTTAAAAGTGCACTGAAAAAAAAACATCTGTTAATTTTTTCGGTGCACTAACCTCAAGAGTTATTTTTTCTTTAGCAAAAACCATACTAATCCAAAACAAATAAGGCCAATTTAAACAAAAAACGACTTGCAGACTAAAATTGTAATGCAATATTTTGACATTTCTTTAATTCAACGTATGTATTAGCTGTTTATAAGGAACATTTTAATTAAGATGGAAATCAACTAATAAACGTAAACAGATGAAATTTGAATTAATTTACTTTAAAATGAGTTCTCCATTTTATTTCTTGCAGTATGATGAAAAACGTTGTTCATCACTCGGACAGAAAGTGCTTTTCCTGTGCTTAATCGCTGTTTCCGAGCTTGGCTTCGCCTCGCTCGTAAAACACGATTGCGCACAGAATAAAGCCACTTTCCGTCCTAGAGATGAAAATTACTATTTTAAATTGCTATTTCCTTCTAAGTAAATAAGCTGCTTTACAAAATTAAGTAAAATTAAACAATTTAATAATCAATACTTATTTATTTTTTGTATTGGATTTAGTGACATATTTACTATTCTCAATGAATAATGTAAATAAAAAGTTATTTTATATTTATACATTAAAATATATACTAAGCAGCCAGCCTGAGTGAGAAGGGTATTGGTATTAAGAAGTAACCTTTACGCAAACCACCAGACCCCCGCCCCAACAACTAGTGGTAAACTTCATCATGAGTACTTCATCATAATAGCATCAATTTTTAACTGTAAGCCTCTTGTAGGACAATTTTAATCAGCAATCTGGCAAATAAGTGATGTTCACTGCCAGGTGGCATGAAAATGGCCAAATAAACCTAATAACAAACAGCAGTCTGGTGGAACGAGTACACCCGCCTCAGTTGTGACCTCTAAGCAAATCTTGGATTAAGTTTTCTTACTTCCAAAAATGTATATGGCTTAAAACATCCAAACACATACGCAGGCCTGAATTAACACTTTTTGACGCTATAGGCCAAAGACCACAACTGCGCCCCCCCCCCCCAAAAAAAAAGAAAAAAAAGCTTTATGGTTTATGGGCTTATTTTTATTCTAATCACTTTGGCTGTTGTATAAAACTACAGAACCAATGCATCAGCATTTTCGTCACTTCAATCCATGGATATAATCATTTTGCATTATTTGATGTACCATTTACCACCATATTAAGTTTAGATATTAAACCAAATATTATATAATTGTAATACCGAAATAAATTTAGTCTACGTCAAAAGAAAAAGGTTAAGCGAAACTTTAAAAGGCAATGGTCAAGACAAATGGGTGCTGTTTACCGTCAATTAGGGGAACGTTTATTGCTAGTCGGGGGCACTCTTTACCGCTGATCAGAGGCGCTATTTTCGGGTATTGGGGGTGCTCTTTACAGTCAATCAGGGCGCTCATTACCACCAGTCGGGGGCGTGTTTAACTCTGATCAAGGGTGACGTTTACTCTCGATTACAGGGCAGTTTTTACCACCAGTCAGGGGTGATGACCTTGAACGTTAATCAGGGACACTCTTTACTGCATATCAGGGGCGCACGTCCCCGCCATGAAGAAGCCCCTCGGATCCCGGCAACTTAGGGGATCACATAGTTTGCCTAAATAGATCTTTCTGCTTTCTCTTTTGCTGAATATTCTATTTACTCTTGTTATTAAAGAATTTAAAAAATTGTGAAAAATCCAGAGTTAAATTACATTTGCAGTTAAATATTTTTTTATTAAAACGTAGTGTAAAAAAAGCCCCGTTTGACGGCCCCCCCCTGGCTGACTCCCTATGCCATGGCCTAGGTTGGCCTAGTGGATGATCCGGGCCTGCACATACGATGTTATACTTGAAGAGGTTTACAGATCTTTTAGGAACATAGGTTTTAAAATAAACAATAGGTAGAGGATAAAAATATAACAATTGATATATTTTATTTATGAGATAATGACAAACAAAACATATCAGGAGATAACTTACTACTTGACCTTTCCTAATCCAACTGGCAATGTTACAAACTTCTGAAAAATTAAATTAATCGTAAAACTCGTATTATAAAAGCAAACTGTTTGAAATTTATTCTAATACACAATAAGATAATAATTAATTATTGATTGGAAATATGTAGGTAAAATATTAATGAGTAAATAAGTATTTTTATTTTTGCAAATTTTTGTTCACTTAAATACTGAATACAATAGACTTGGATATTCCAGTATAGAAGTGGTTTATATTCCAATAGCAAAGAGGTGCAAATGTAAAAGTTTTCATGGTTAATTTGATTAGTATTTAAATTTATTGCAAAATAAGGCAAGAGAGTTTCTTATATACACTCCACTCCAACATCCCTCACAAACCTTAAAAGTTGGAACCTGGTTGGAGAAATTTATGAATCTTATTTACAGTTTTATTTTTACAAAATACATACAGTAAGTGGTCTGATTATTCTATTTTTATTTACAGAAGTTTAAGATAAAATCCATCTACTGTTGTTAAATATAGCGTGGTCTGACTAGGTCAAAGTTAGGATGGTGATGTTCAAATATGCTAAGATGTTTTCAAAGCTAAAATTAACTAAAAATTCATTGATCGTTTCTATTACTTAACTCATAATTGTAAATTTTTTGGTTTATTTCAATATTTCAGAGAATTTCAAAGAGTAAAAAAGTATCTATAGCAATATAAGATACATCAATAACCAAGTAATTCTAAAACCAAACATTTACGGTAAACCTTAAACCTATAATGAATTTAATATTTTTTATTTAACCATACAGGTAACCTTAGGGTTTAGCATAAAAAAACATTAAATTAAAGGCACTACTAAAAGTTACCGTATTCTATCAAGTTCACTTTTTATGCCTCTTTCAACTGCAGTACAGTACAATACTAGAATTCCATAATCTATATTCTTATTTCTATAAGGGTTTCGTCTGTTACGTCCCTTTTTCTTTCGACCTACTGAACCGATTTTTAAGATTGAGGTGTCATTTTAAAGCTTAGGATATACCGCAGTGACGAATCGTAATTAAAAAGGTCATATTGTTTCAGGCTTCGCCCCCCTCGCCTTTGATTTATTTCTAGAGGGCGCTTTAAAATGTTAACCAACTTTTATTGCAAGTTCTTTAATGTGATTTGTAATTTAACAGCTGATTACCTTCGGATGAGTTTTAAAAGCCAGATAGTAAACAAAAATAGATCTCTGTCACTTCATAACCAACATACATGTTCTTTAGGTGAGTTTCTCTCATACAGAATCATAAAATGCGCAATTTGCGCACGGGCCACCTCGTTTATATTGAATCAGTTGGCCACATCATATAACAATGAGGATTTCCTGTCATTGTGTCATTTTTCACTTTTAACAAAAAGCTTTTGTACATTTTTAGATAGTTACAGTACCTCTAAAATTATCTCTAAATTCCTTCTCACCGCATTTAAAGCATTATACTAATGATAAATTAAACAGAGCTTAAGAATAGTCTTAAGTCTGCAAATACTGTACTGATAATTTTTTAGAGAGTTGTGGATAAAAAGTGAGAAAAAAGTATTAACAATTTGGAATCGCTTATAAACATCTCAAATTTACTTCAATATATTCACAGTTTTTAATCTGTGCATCAAAGATTTATTTAAGGAGAAATCAACATAATTTCTTCATTGTTTAAAAAATTGGCATTATGTGTTGAAACAGTAACAATAACCATAATAGCTCAAAACCTGTGCTCTGAACTAAAACCATCAGTGGATTTACAATTCAGCCCTCTAAGGCTGTCTAAATATTTCTGTGCGGCGGTGTTAATTTTTTGAGCGCCGGCTAGCTAAATATATTAGGTAAATAAACATTGAAGACACCACAACATTTCCATTTGTAAATATAATTATCTGTATTAACACAAAACAAAATGTTCGGTTAACAATATTTGTAATTAGATACTTTTCCAGTTCTGTCACATATAAATGTTGATATGCCTAAATTTCATATAAGTCTAAATATAGAGTACCAATCCAATCTTAATGAGAGACTTATCTTATTGAGGGTTGATGACTGCGAAGTTGACCGCTCCTGGCCTTGAAGAGAACGCTCGGCATAGATGAAGACAGATGTTCGAAGACGATATTCGGCGTTATTCAAATGAGTCTGTATTCAACGTCGGGATCAACACAGTTCAGACACTTTTTTTAAACTTTGATAAAATTCAACTCCGGTTTGAATGAGGGCAACTTTCACCGACGATTTAGTCTTTGACGACTGGTAAATTCGGGATTACTAAGTTCAGTTGTGGACCGGTATAATCCATCGCAAAATGGCGCATGTTGTATACGGCCTACACCCCGAACTGGTCCGTGTAACTAAAGACCGAGTGAGACGCGATCCGTGTAGCTGGTGAACTTTTCGACGAATGAGCTCCGGCTTCGAGTGTTGCTTGGTATCGACCGAGCAAGCCGCTCTGTGATTGGCTACGAAGTTTCCCGAAGATTTCCGAGTTCGCACGACCGAGTATTGATCGCCGACATTTCTAGAAATAACCGGTTACTGCCCGGCCTTGACATACTATCCGGTTCAAACTGGATTCGTTTTTTCTATACGTCTGGGCCAAAAATAGACTTTCCACGAATTGTTTTGCTCAAAAAGCGTTAGAAATCAACTTTTTTATTATTTGACCGATCTTTATGAAATTTTCACAAAAGTTAGGGAATTTCGTTTGATTTATTTTGGTATATGTTTCATTTTATTCGGATTTCTAGTTTTTTAGTTATTTGTAATTTTCTATCCATGAACCATTAATTACGTTTCATCGCATAATTACATTTATGTTAGTTAATTATTTTTATTGTTTTATGACTTTTATTATTCAATAGACTTATTTAATTGAGACACCCATCACAGATACCCCCCAAAATTTAAAAAATGAAAATAAATTTTCTTTTTTAAATTTTCTCCGATATGTCATCAACTCTCAAACCTATATTCATACAATTCTAACCTGTACTATCTTAATTTCTACTTATTTTTATTCAAAATGACAATATTAAATTTAATACTTGCAATCAAACAATTTTAACATCAATTTATTTTCTATGCATTACAAATGCATCGTCCTTAAGTTCTCTTCCTTTTATATATATATATAAAACCAACAACTCACTGACTCACTACACTGCACATTAGTTTGGGCGTCCGGTTCACTATTGATACAAGTTCAATAGTCCACGGCCATAGGATAGTCTCTGTTGCTGCCATGCGCCGTGCAGTCTCAGCTCACCCAATCTGGACATACATAGTTTCTGTTACCATCATGATACAATAATTCCTATTTTATGAAAAGAAAATTCATTATTACACATATTTCATAATTTTTAATCAGTTATATATACTTAATAAATTTTCAGAGACTTTTTTTTTTTTTTACTACCCCATTTCAAAATATATAATAAACTTTCACTAGTATATGAACACATTTCTTTCCCTAGGGTTCCACAATATTACAATTCTAATTCCTATTTTCTTACTAACAAATTTTCTATAAATGTACAAAAACACAAGGAAGAGTTCACCAAAGCTGTTGATGGAACTGAGGTTTTGACCGTTTACAATAACAAAAGGTACGTAATTTCTGACGTGAATTGGGATGAAAATCCATCATCACTTGATAGATATGGCACTCAAGTGTCATACATTAATTACTATAAAGAGAGATATAACATCAAAATCTCTAAATCAAAACACCAATCTCTGCTTATATAAAAAAAATTCCTTTTTTTATATATATATTTTAAGATTTACATCTTACAAAGCTATTCTTATTCAGTTTGATTCAATAAAGATGAAATATTTCTTGACAATAAGGAATACAAAATGTTTTATACATTGAATAATTCATATGTACCTATCAATCTACTATTATTCATCTTCTAAGAAAAACAAATAACATCATAATTTAATACAGTAGTCAAAGTTCAATAAACCCTTATGAATGAACCATCAAAATTCTTATTCATTTAAGAAATGCAAAGAGCATAGTGTTTACATCGCGCGTCAAAATTATAGACACAAAAATCATCTTAAAACTATATGTTGGCTAAGTATGTTAACATGTACCCCCCACAACTACCAGGTACAGAGGTAAAATGGTGATTCTACTAATCAGTGGGTCGAAAAATACGTATCCCATTCCATGCCTAGACTTTGGAAAAATTGGGCTAGGGCATAAGGCATGTTTAAATTTGGACGGCTCCTGGCTCATGCCCCCATAACGGGTCATCCATATTGGGCCCTTGTGGTTAAATGGCCTTAAGGGGGCCTTGAAAAACAATCAAGTCAATATAGTCTCATAATTCATCAATGTTTCAAACCGCTGACCTAACATGGGATTTCCCAGCTAGGTTCAGCCTACCACTTCCGTGACCATCAGAACTTAAAATTAAATAAAAACACATTCACGCTTTCTCCTTTCGCCAGAGCCAGAAGCGATTTGCTTAATCCTCTAAGGAAATCAAGCAATTTTATTACCATTCATCATCATCCGTGCGCTCATACTCTTAAGTCTAGTCTGGATAGCGAAAGAAATAATTTTATTATACATACTTTACTCTTTTATTTATTTATTACTTTATTCATTACTCATCTTTCATGCCAACAATATACTTCAGTCTTCAGTCATTAGTTAAGTTATGTCAAATAATGTGATTATAAGTTCAAAACAACTAAACAAAGTGACAAAACTATTTATATAAAATTATTTCTTTATGGTCGTCCTTCCATATGGATCATAAATTAATTTAATCCCCATATGGACTTGTATCTTTGATTTGATTTTGTTTAAGGGCACAAACAACAAGTACCTAACAACAAAAGCCCATAATATCCTACTCTATGAACCTTCTAAGCTGCCTTACATTATAAGTGCCTATAATTTCATCCGAAATGAGATCTCTCAGTACATAAGCATTATCTAATTTTACTCCTACTATTTCATATGGTCCTTCGTAAAGCTGAAAATACTTCTTTATTTTCTTACCTAATTTATCTGATAAATGGTGCGTCTTTACTAATACTTTCTGTCCTATCGCGTATTTAATACCTTTAACCTTATTATCAAATTTTGCTTTCTTTTTTTCTAATTTAAGCTTAACTAATTCTTTCACCAATACCAGCTGTTTGTTGTGATCATATTGCATTTCAGGAAAATCTATTAAATTTTTAAACAATGACTGTGGTCGTTTTCCAAACATCAAACTGTAAGGAGTCTGTTCTGTTAAACTACTAACTGAAAAGTTCAAGCAATCCTGAATATATGAAAGATATTCGGTCCATTTTGTATGCTGGTCAAAACAATATGCCCTACACATACGATTAATTTCTTTGTTGTATCTTTCAACAGGATTTGCTTGCGGATTATATACGGATGAATGTATACATTTTATACCCATATTGTTTAAGCTGTTATACCATTTTGCTGACGTAAATTGACTACCATGATCAGCAAGTATGCACTCTATTTTTCCTACTGTGTTACAAAAATCTTCAATTTTTCTAATCAAAACAGTTGAACTAGCTTTACGTATCGCATACAACTTAACATATTTTGTAAAAATGTCTACCATAGTGAATATATATTTTGATCCGAATCTACCTGTTGGCAATTCCCCTATCAAATCAATGCTAACCAATTGTAATGGCCTTTCAGTTGTTATTGATTTCAAACTTCCCTCATTATGTTTGTTGTCATGCTTTGTCTTTTGACACAATACACATTTTCTTAACTGTTCTTTAATAACCTTTTCCATATTATTAAACACACAAAATTCCCTTAAAATTAAATAAATTCTATGAGCACCAAAATGTCCATATTTCCTATGAGCGAAATCAATCAACTGACTAACTTTAATTTTTGGGACACATATTCTCCATAATTCATCGTCGTCCTTACTATTCTTAAATAATAAACCATCATGTATTCTAAAAATTTTACTTATCTTTCGTTTGATTACACTATCGTCACCTTGCAAGATTTCAATGATTTTACCATAGTTGTCATCGTTTAATTGGCTTTGTTTCAAGTTTGACAAAATTTGTTTCATTTCACTTTCTTTGAAACCCAAATTTAATTTGTACTTTAATACCTTGACATTATTCTTTGATTTATTCTCAAGTCCATCCTCGTTAATACGAGACAGCACGTCACATACAACATTTTCCCTACCAGGTATATACTGTATTTCGAGGTTAAATTCCTGTAACACCATTACCCAGCGTAAAATTCTACCATGTGTTAATTTACAATTAGTCAAAAATGTCAATGATTTATGATCTGATTTAACTATGATTTTATGATGTCCAAGTAAGTAGGCTCTGAACTTATTACAAGCATAAACCAAGGCTAGTAACTCTTTCTCAGTGATAGAGTAGGCTTTTTCTGTCTCCAGCAACTTACGACTCGCAAACATAATTACTTGTTGATGTCCCTGTTCATTTAATTGATATAACACTGCAGCAATAGCATTATCTGATGCATCAGTACCAATATAATATTCTTTCTGAAATCAGGATGACTTAACATTACAGATTTTAAAAATTCTTTCTTTAAATTTTGAAAATCATCTGACTCCTGCTTTCCCCAGCTCCATTTATTTTTTCCATTCAAAAGGTGAGAAAATTTACTTGTAAATTCTGAATATTTATCATGAAAACATCGGTAATAATTCATCAAACCTAATACTGATTGAAGCTCTTTGACATTTCGCGGGTCCTTCAGTTCTAGAATTTTATTTACTTTCTCAGGATCCATCGATATACCTTTCGATGAAATTATGTAGCCTAGGAAGTTAACTTCAGATTGAAAAAACTCACATTTACTTAATTTAACAGTAGCACCATATTCGGCTAACCTACCAAGAACTAAGTCAATATGTTGCATATGTTCTTCCATAGTTTTGGAAAAAATAAGTATATCATCTACATATGTGGTCATAAATGAGTCGAAATCTCCTTTAAATATATGTGACATAGCTTTAATAAACGTAGCAGACGACGTTTTTAACCCAAATGGTAACCTACAATATGCATAATTAGCTCCATTAAAAATAAATGAAACATACTTCCGGCATTCCTTTTTCAAACCTACTTGTAAAAAACCTTGTGTTAAATCAATACTACTTAAATATTTTATTCCTGCAAATCTTTGTAATATATTCTCTATCTTCTCCGTCCTCTCACAATCATTCACAATATACTTATTTATTTTTCTACTGTCTAGACAAATTCGTGTTGAACCATCTTTCTTTGTTACTGCCACTAAACTATTATTATATGGACTGTTTGTTCGCTCAATGATTTTATTTTCAAGTAGGCTATCAATTTCTCTTTGTACCTCGCGCCTTTTATTAAAGGGGATAGGGTATGATTTACCTATGTATGGATCCTCATTTGTCAAAGCTATCTCAGCTTCAAAACCTTTAATTAAACCTGGCCTATCAGAGAATACTTGACCATTTTTGTCAAAAATGTTACATAAATCACTTAAATTTTTATCTGTCATGTCTGGATTTCTTTGTTTAATATTGGTAACTATTTCATTAATTAAACTATTTTGTATTACTTCTGTACCCATTAACTTTAATGTTTGTTCACTTTCATCATACAAATCACTTAATCTGTCTGTAGCAAAGCCTATTTGATTTTCAGAGTTCATTGTACTAAGAAAGTTTGAAATAATTAATCTAATACCATAAACACCTTTATTTTCATTGCTCCTATGTAATTTAATTACAGCTGATACATCATTTTCATTTTTTAACATAATAGTATTACTTTCAAAATCAATTACTGCTTTAAATTTTTCAAAAAAGTCACATCCTAAAATAAATACACTTGGAATAGCTCTTACGATGAAACATGGTATGTCAAAAATTATATTACTCATTGTACATGGTAAAAATACTTGTTTATGGACTTTCTTACTCCTAATCCCCGTTACACCTTGAATTGTAACATTACATAGGCCTACAGGTAATTGTGGAATATCAATTTTATTTTCCCTTTTAATTAGGTCATATATGTCCTCAGACATAATCGTCGCTTGTGATCCAGAATCAACAATGCATTTTATTGGTGTAACACCTATCCTAACCTCTAATTCGGGCAAAGGTGAACTCACTTGATTAGATACAGGATTATTGTAGTTATTCTCATCTAACAATTCCTTCCTAATATCAGGACCCCCCATCATGTTAATTTCATCAACAGGATTTTTTATCTTACATGTATTCACTTTGTTAACTATACTTTGGCGTTTTAACCTAATAAATTCAACACATTTTTCATACACCAACTGTAATCCCTGTTTATTCAAATGCACAAAATCAGGCCTATACATTCCTTTAATAAAAATCTCCTTCTCATACAATTCCAAGTTAATCTGACCATCTTTCAGCAACAATTCGTTAATACTCATGTATTTAACTTTATTCATACCATCAAACTTCTTTAAATAATCATTTATTGCATTTACTTTATTTATATGATCGCTATCATTACTTGCAAGCTTAGGAATTACTGGAACTTCAATAACCAAGATATTTTTTTTTAACTTTATTAATCTTTCAATAAGTGTCTTATATAGGTCACAAATATGAGGTACAGTATCATTGTACAATAAATTATTAGCACCTAACCATGTAATAACACAACTAGACATATCATGTGGGCGTTCATCAATTAGCTTAATTAAATCTTGAATTTTATATCCCCCTACACAATAATTAATGGAGTTTTTTCCATTGGGTGCGCGCGACACAGGATTGTTTAATATCTTACTACCTAACCGTACACAGAAGCTATCACCTAGCATTTGAAAATTTTCAATCATTGGCTGGTATTCATTATTCTGTTTTACTAAATTTAATTTTATGTTATCATCTGTCCCGCGCGCAAACCTATCTCATTTCCTATCATTGTTCCTTTCCTGAGTAAACCTACCATTTTCATTTCGCTTTTCATGCTGTACATATCCTCTTTCATTTTTCCTATACCTATCATTTTGATCATACTTATCGTTGGAAAACCTACTATTGGAATTACCCTTGTCATTACCATTAGAAATATCAAAGTGTTTAGGCCTATGGTGTGAATCTTCACCGTCAATTACTACTGTCTCAGATAAACGTTTCAAAAATGCAATCAAAGTGTCTTTGTCAGTAATTTCTTTTGTACAAACTAGGGACCTTCCTATATCTTTAGGTAAATGATGACTAATTTGCAAAATAAACTCCTCAATCATTAACGGGCGGTCTAAGTATTGATTCATGTCATAGTACTTTAACACATACGAAACTACATTTGTTTTACCAGGAACAAAATTACCTCCACTATATAATCCGTTTTCATGTTGGCGTTGAATGGCTTTACTCCAAAACTTGTTCTTAAAAGCATATTCAAAGTCTTCGAATGAGTTAAGGCTCATAATAATTTCTCTTAACCAAGTATTAGCTACACCTTTCATGTATTTTAATAAAATCAACTTATTTACCTCCCATGTCTCAATAGATAGTTCATTAAACTTCTTAGCAAAATTCAAGAAATAAATAGGGTGAATGACCCTTTCATTTTCACCATGAAAATCCACTAAGTATAACTCGGCCTGATTTAAAGCTACCTTTTCAGAATGTAACCTATGCTCACTGTCACCGACATTAGAGACACAAGGTGAATGACCTCCCAGTGTGTGACACTTGTCAGGCCTGTCAACAGGTCTGCCAACACTGCACATTTCAATTTCCCTACATAGCTCATTTTTTAGTTTTAACAATTTATCATTATACATGGTTTGATTTTGAGAGATCTCATTTTGTAGTTGTTGTTCGATTTCCGACTTAAATTTACTTTTCCAAGTCTCATTATCTGTTAGAAAATATTTATTGCCGTTGGTCCATTCATTTTTTAATACCGCTAGTTGATCATTTACTACCTTCTTAACTGTGTCAAATTGCTTTGTTACATTTGCTGACAAAAAATTCACTGAGCTTTCCATATGGATGCTGTTTTTTATACAGTCATCAATCCTACCCTGACAACGCCTATCCAACTCATCAACATTTTGTTTAATTGAACCTAACTCTGTTTTACAAGACTGTAACTCACTATCATACTTGTCAATTGCTATTTTAACCTCTTCGTTTATGATCCTACGATTCTCTTCCCTAATCTGTTTAATCTCTGACTTAACTTCTTTTAATTCATTAAACATACTCTTTAACAAATCTAACATTTCATTTGAACTGTCTTTAGGTTTATCTAGGCCTACTTCTGATAACAAAGAATGCTCACCCCCCTTCTCCATTTTACTATTATCTTGTAAGTCTACATTAGAAGCTACTAACTCATTATTAACAACTTGGTGAAACTCTATCTCTGCATTATTAATAGGAAAATCTATGCTTTCATTTGACTCTGAGTCGGGCTCATTCTGTTCATGAGTATCCATTTTTATTTAATAAAACTAACTTGAAAATATCTATAGCCTATCATCAAAATTAATCAGTCTACTATATACCTATGTGGAATCCCTTTACAAATAAGACCTATTATTTAATTTAATTACAAATCCAAGGGTAGTAAGTTATCATAGACAAAACAAGTTTAAAGCATAAAGTCTACATCTCAGGGTTGAAGATCTTTTAAAATAATTCAAAAAATTGAATTAAATGCCCAGACGTTGGGAGCCATGTTTGCGGCGGTGTTAATTTTTTGAGCGCCGGCTAGCTAAATATATTAGGTAAATAAACATTGAAGACACCACAACATTTCCATTTGTAAATATAATTATCTGTATTAACACAAAACAAAATGTTCGGTTAACAATATTTGTAATTAGATACTTTTCCAGTTCTGTCACATATAAATGTTGATATGCCTAAATTTCATATAAGTCTAAATATAGAGTACCAATCCAATCTTAATGAGAGACTTATCTTATTGAGGGTTGATGACTGCGAAGTTGACCGCTCCTGGCCTTGAAGAGAACGCTCGGCATAGATGAAGACAGATGTTCGAAAACGATATTCGGCGTTATTCAAATGAGTCTGTATTCAACGTCGGGATCAACACAGTTCAGACACTTTTTTTAAACTTTGATAAAATTCAACTCCGGTTTGAATGAGGGCAACTTTCACCGACGATTTAGTCTTTGACGACTGGTAAATTCGGGATTACTAAGTTCAGTTGTGGACCGGTATAATCCATCGCAAAATGGCGCATGTTGTATACGGCCTACACCCCGAACTGGTCCGTGTAACTAAAGACCGAGTGAGACGCGATCCGTGTAGCTGGTGAACTTTTCGACGAATGAGCTCCGGCTTCGAGTGTTGCTTGGTATCGACCGAGCAAGCCGCTCTGTGATTGGCTACGAAGTTTCCCGAAGATTTCCGAGTTCGCACGACCGAGTATTGATCGCCGACATTTCTAGAAATAACCGGTTACTGCCCGGCCTTGACATACTATCCGGTTCAAACTGGATTCGTTTTTTCTATACGTCTGGGCCAAAAATAGACTTTCCACGAATTGTTTTGCTCAAAAAGCGTTAGAAATCAACTTTTTTATTATTTGACCGATCTTTATGAAATTTTCACAAAAGTTAGGGAATTTCGTTTGATTTATTTTGGTATATGTTTCATTTTATTCGGATTTCTAGTTTTTTAGTTATTTGTAATTTTCTATCCATGAACCATTAATTACGTTTCATCGCATAATTACATTTATGTTAGTTAATTATTTTTATTGTTTTATGACTTTTATTATTCAATAGACTTATTTAATTGAGACACCCATCACAGATGAGGGTAACAATAATGTAATGGAAATGCTTAAAATAATAATCACTAATAACCTATAGTCACATTCACCTTATGAGAAAAGTGGATTGTTTTAAGAATCCAAAAATTACTTTTTCTCATTCTTTTTATAATACCATACACACTGTATTCTCACATTCCAAAGATAATATAAAGCAGATCAGCCTAGCTGTAATTTATTACAGCTTGTCCTTTTTCCATAATCATTTTTTTAGAGTAGCAAAAATAAAAAATAAAACTTATGTAAAACATGGACAGAGTTAAAATTAACTTTTAAAGGTACATAAAAAAACACTGTTCTTCCCAAACTACATTATGATGGTAGCAACCTTTACCTAGCATAAAATGGTTTTTATCACAATAATGCATTTTTGCAACCTAGTGTTTATGATTGTTTATTTATTTTTTATATATAGATGATTCTTTTTATCGACGTTTATTTTTTTGTGAAGGTGTATTCTATTCATTAGGGGAAATTTTACTTCATCTAATCAGGGGTGCAGAATATGTTAGATCCAGCGATCTAGGATCGGGGGTAATTTCCAAGTGTCTGGGGAAATTTTTGGGGATTTTATATATTTTTTTAGTATCTATGCCAGTGGCATTTTTAACTATCATAAGAGTTGAATATAATTACAAATAGTTGTATAGAAATACTTTTATACAGGTACTGCAGGGTTGCCACAGACATTAAAAGTCAGGAAAAGTCAGGAATAGTCAGGATTTTTGGGTTTTGGTCAGGAAAAGTCAGGAAAAAGTTTGAAAAAATGCCGAAAGTCAGGAAAAAATAGGGGAAAAGTGCCAAAAGTTAGGAAAATTTGCAGTGGCACAATCCGACCGTCTCGATTTTCGACCCCTCTCATAAAGCAGAATTACTAAGTAGTGGTTAAAATGTATTAATTTTATACATTAATTACCTATTAATAATGTATATTTCTATTGTGTTTGTTATTGTTATAATGTTAGTTTTTACTTTATTATTGGAACACTTTGTTTTATTTTTAGTAAATTTTTCTACAGGGAATATTAGCGAATTTCCCTCTAGGGAATACGCTATTACGATAATACTCATGATAAGATCTAAGGCCGGGACCATATTACTTTTTTGTGTTGAGGTCCATAGGAGCCAAAAAAACCGTTTGTTCAAATTCATATATATGTGTCCGTTTACACAATTAATTTTGAAAGACACCTTTTATTTCGATGAAATTTGGTAAGGTGTAAGACAACGTTCTTCAGGTTAAGTTCGAAAACCAGGTTGATCGGACAGTCGGAACAGGGTTTTATGGGGTTTCAAAAATGTCAAATTAGGGGTTTTTGGTATTTTTCACCCTAAAAGTTTTAAATCATCAACTTTCAAAGAGACCATTCAAAAGAACTTTAAAAAAGCCAAATAATTTAGTATTTTGAATCATTTACATAGTTTCACTGGTTACAGAGAAAATTAAAAAAACAAGTTTTCCATTTTATTTTTATGGGAAACCAATAAAACCTGGTATATTGCTTATTTTTTAACATTTCCCAATAAAAATCTCAAAAAGCTTAATTAATGTTATATGTAAATATTTTTTTTTTCTTTAGTTAATTAACTAAACCATTGGAAATTTGCTGAGTATTTTGCTGTGACGGGGGTATTTCAATAAAAATTTTAGCGATGGGCATCTTAGGGAATGGAGGAGATTGCATTAAAAAAATATTCTAGAGAAAATTCACTAAAAACAAAAAACGAGTCTATTTGTAAAACCCCGCGGTTCAGGGAAAATCTCACAGATTGGTCAGTAAAAGTCAGGAAAAGTCAGGAAAAATGGCCTTAAAAATTCTGTGGCAACCCTGTACTGAAAGTTGTTTTGATTTTATTTTGATTGTATTAATGTAATAAACTAAAACAAACAAAAAATCTTTATCAATTTCATTGCTCCAATGTAAGCTGTTGAGTTTTAAGGCAAAGTCATATATGTCGCCTATCTCTTTGGGGGAAATCTTTGATCCGTAACAGTAGAATTGGGGGAAATTTTAGGAGTCATTACATTTTCTGCCCCCGGCATCTAATATGACACCATTATTGTTACTTTATAATTTCAAATGAAAATGTAGTAAACAGCTGCATGTTTTTCAACCGTATAGAATGGGGCTGCAATCAATACATTAATTAAAAACATTGCTACATTCACCATTTACCATTTTACTTCAGAAACAACTTCACACCGAGCTCTAGCCAATTACACAAAAATCATTAAAATCGGTTTAAACCCTTAGGAGGAGTTACTTATACAAAAAAGTGTCATGTATTAAATATAAATTTAATGGGGATTTCTATGTAAATATATACATTTGATAAGTATAATTTTCACAAAAAAATCCTAAAGAAAATTGTACTTGCAAATTACATAATACTTGTAACTTTTCTATTTAAGAATTACTTATTTCAGGTGGGATCTGAACTGCTTTAAATTATCTGCCCGGATTTTCACACAGCCTCGACCGGCACATGCCAGCGGTAATTGACTAAGTCCTCAGTGCCTAAGCGACGTGTCGGCTTTGTTATACCAGTTTGGCGTACATCTCTTCCAACTGAGGCTTAAAGTAGTCCTTCAGCTGTGGCCGTTTGGTCTTGTATGTCGGAGTCAGCAGACCATTCTGCACGGAGAATGGGTCTGGATGGAGATAAATATCTTTCACCTGAAAAATAATGAAGGTTTTTATCAAAAAATTTATTTTAAAATCCACTAATATGAAAGAAAGTTTTTTAATGGTCCAAAATTCACTTTTAGTTTTAAATTTAAATCCAACCACAAATCTTGGATTGCTGTTGATTAAAAATGAAAATAAAATTTGAAGGTGATGAAATTTAGCTAAAATTATACCAGGTGTCCCAGACCACCTGTACACCCCTTTTAAAATCTACACAATTAATTTTTCACAAAAATAAATTGTGCCATTATAGGTAAACAAGTTGCGCTCTATCCATTGATGGTAATTTCAATGTACAGGGTGTACCAGAAGTAACCTATCCAGACCGGAAGTCATTAATTTAAAATGCAAACCCCTAATTTTATGTTGTTTTTGGATTCTAAACATAATTTTAAGACTACCATTGTGTACCCGTAATCCTAACGATTTGGGAGATAATGGCGGTGGAAGATTTGTTTTTTTTTTTTTTTTCTTATAAGAATAACATGGAGCAAATTTTCATATTCATGAACACTGAAACTTTTACCTTTAACATAACTGTTTAAGCTTAAACATTAATATATCTTTTAATCTCATTTTAAGGAATATTTAATCATAAAATACAGATTATGAAGTAATTAATTTTAGTTTTGTACTCATTTAAAATAATCTCCGCACATTAAAAATTTTAGAGAAAAATAAAATAATTTATGACAAAATTAATAATTTATGATGCTAAAGTGTTTAAAAGAAGAAGCTAAGGCATTTTTATAATAGGCGTTCTAGTTTAACCCATTTATGCTCAAATTGTTTCTTGTGAATTGAGTGCAGTGGCTTAGTGCTGCTCTCTTGTAGCGAACTCACACACCAACGGCCTACAGTCTTCCCCGCTAGGGGCGCACACCGTTCAAAACCCAAATTCTCATGTCTGGGCTGCCGGTCGTGATAGCTGAGTTGGCTAGGGAATAGGCACCTTGGCCAGGATGTCTACGCCGGCGCGGTTTCGATTCCCGCCCACGACCAAACCTGACCTGGTGATGCAACTCTTAAAAGGGTTAGCCAATATGTGGCAACGTTGGTGGGAGGACCCACGTTCAATTAAGGGTGGCAGGCTTGCGTGGGAGTTGACGGAATCGGTTGATTCTTTGAGAGTTGCATTTTGTTCAACATTTATTTTGCTACTTTTTACTTCTGTTTACTTTGTGTGTGCCACTTCGGTCTTGAAATATCTCCAAAATGCCAATTTTAATCATGAAAAACCTCAAATTCCATGGACGTTCATATATTAAAATACTGCGTAAACAAATGTTGACAATGGTCCCAAATGGGTTAACGGAAAATTTGCAGAGATAATGGATGTGAAATTTAGCCCCATCATATTCTTATGGAAAAAATCAAACTTCTACCTCCATTATCTCCCAAACCGTTAGGATTAAGAATAAGAAAGAAGAATAAGAAAGTGTTTATTGTCTTTAAACAATTACAGAAATTGCAATCGACATTGTCAAATATAGTATACTAAAATATAATAATATAATCAGCATCTTAATCCAAAACCAATGGATGGCATTCGTTCATGAAGTTAATGGTGAGACACAGATAAACTATTTATTTGAGTCCAATGGCAGATCATGGATGTATATCTAAGGGTGTGAACAATTTGTCATATTCATTTATATCATAGAATGCCTTTGTTATAAGCCAGTTCTGTGTTACAATTTTGAATTTTTCTCGGGGCAAAGTTTTAACACTCTCTGGTAGCATATTAAAATACTTTAAACTTAGTTGGGGAAAGGTTTTTTGAGATTTAGTTAATCTTACATGGGGAATATTTAATTTTGTCTTATTTCTAGTATTATACAAATGGATATTATCTCTAGTGCTTAAATTCCTTAAATTATCCTTAGCATAAAGCAAACAGTGAAATATATATATACTAGGGACTGTTAACCATGATAGTTGCACAAAGTGTTGTTTGCAGGAAGTGAACTTATCTAGGCCTAAAATGGTTCTTAAAACTCTTTTTTGCAGTATGAACACACGCTTTGCACCAGAGGAACTTCCCCAAAGAATGATACCATAATTTAAATGGGAGTAAAAGAGAGAATAATATGCCATCATTAAATACTCATGACTGAGACAGGTTTTTAGTCTTTGGAACAAAAATATGACTCTTGATAATTTGTTGCAAAGGAGGTGTGTGTGCTGTTCCCAACTCAGTTTGCTGTCCAAAGTTATACCTAAGAGCTTTACAGAGCCTAGATCTTTTTTATGTAAATTAGATAGTGAAAAAAGTATACGTTCTGTTTTTTCTGAATTAATTTTTAGTGAGTTTGCATTAAACCATTGAATGGAAGTTTCCATCATGGATACGGTCATTGTTTCTAAATCATGTAGATCTTTACTTGTTGTCAAAAAGGTTGTGTCGTCTGCATATAATATAGATTTATGGGGCAAATTGTTTGGGAGATCATTTATGTAGACTATGAAGAGAAAAGGTGTAAAAACTGAACCTTGAGGGATACCTCTAGTAACCCTCAATAGGTTTGACATTTTGCTGTTAGTAATTACAGCTTGTCATCTGTCACTAAGGTATGAATTAATGAGATTCAATTCAAGACCATCAATTTTATAGTGCTTAAGTTTGTTGATTAATTGCTTATGGCAAACAGAATCAAAAGCTTTGCTGAGATCGACCATAGTGGCTTCAGCATTACGTTTGTTTTCAAATGATTTCAGAACAAAGGATACAACATCTTGGACTGCTTTTATGGTACTCAAACCATACCTAAAGCCAAACTGAGCTGGGTGAAGGAGATTGTTTGTCTCAAAATGATCATAAAGTTGATTATGTAATATTCCTTCGATTATTTTAGAAAAGCAGGATATTTTTGAAATGGGTCGATAATTCTCTACTTTTGTACGGTCCCCCTTCTTATAAACTGGAACAATGATGGACGTTTTAAGGCAAGAAGGAAACAGACCTTCTTTTAGCACCATATTTATTTATCAAACAGCAAAGCGGTTCTAAAATAACGTCTATAGTTTTTTTTTATAACAAAGTTTGAGAGACCATGGTAATCTTCCGCTTTGGAACAACTTAGTTTTTTTACATTATTAAGAACATCTTTCGGCTGAACTAGATTCCAACTGAATCCTGAGACATGATCTAAATTAACCTGCAACACAGAATCACAGGGAGCTTGGGAATTATTTGTTGTGGGGTGGTTACCCAGGTTTACAAAACCATTGTTAAGGATATCAGGATCTATAGGGATAGGTTGCTGGTGTTTCTTGTTATTTGTTCCGGTATTACCTTTTATAATTTGCCAAGCTGTGCGACATTTGTTCTTAGATTTTGAAATTAGATTATCATTTGCTTTAATTTTTGCAGATATAATTTCTTGCTTATATTTGGTTTTTATACAATTGTAAATCGTTTTAAAAGCAGGGTCTATTTTGGATTTTTCATATGCAATCAAAAGTAAGATTTTCAGGTTTTTCAGATAGGGGGTGTACCAGTTATTTTTTTTATTTTTAATATTCTGATTAGTTTTTTTTGTGATCTTCGGACAGGTTAAGTCAAAACTGCTGATTACTGTTTTAATAAACTTTTCAAACTTGGCATCAACGTTTTCTGTTGAATTGGTGATGTTACTCCAGTCACAAGTTAAAAGGTCATTCCTGAATGCATTTAAATTTGTGTCATTCAATAGTCTTACTGAAAAAGATTTATTAGGCAAAACATGACTTGGAGCATTTAACATAGGCTTAGTTGGAATTTCAAAAAATATGCCTTTATGGTCGGATAAGTGAGGGTGGAAAACTTGGAGTTTAAACTCGTCTGGTTTGAAAGGAGAAATAACATTGTCAAGACAGGCAGAGAGTCTGGTAGGTTGGTAATTGTGGCAGTAAAGGTCAAGGGCTCTTAAGCTATTCAGAAAACTGTTATTCCTATTTGAGTAGTTCCGTATATCGTGATTAATATCTGCAAATATGACTATTTTGCTATTTTTGAATCTTTTTACTAAATGAACAAATTTTTCAATACCTTCAATAAAATTTTCCAAATATGATTTATGAACACAATAAGCAGAAACAATAATCAATTTGTGATTAGGAGGACACATTAAATTTTAAAGTAATATTAAAATAATGTGTAGAATCCAAAAATACAATAAAAATTGGGGGTTTGTATTTAAAATTAATGACACTTGGTCTAGGTAGGCTACTTCTGGTACACCCTGTACATTGAAATGATCATCAATGGATAGAGCGCAAATGGTTTACCTATAATGGCACAAATTGTTTTTGTAAATAATTAATTGTGTAGATTTTAAAAGGTGTGTATGGGTGGTCTGGGACACCCGGTATACAATAGTCACCAGTGGTAAAGTGGATGTGTTCTGAATTTAGAATTTACTATGCTTTGAATATTGTGAATAGCATTTAGTAGCTAACTATTATGTACTCACATCCTGAAAGAAAAAATTTAGGCTACTTCGTTCATGATGTAGAATTTGACAGTACAAAATTTTATGTTCAACACATACTGACGACGGCCCGGTGTCACTTTAAATTTTCATTTATGTTCCTATTTTAATTTATTACATGATTATGTGAATTAAAATGGTTTGCTGTCTTAACACTTTGAGAGTTTTTACCTTTTATTGTTTTACCTTTTCCTGAGAAGTCATGTAGCATTTATTTAGATAGTTGACTTTCAGTTTAACAATTTTCAATGATTTGACAATGTACTGGTCCGATGACATTTGTTGAATTATCGAGTTTACTGTACATGAAAATTACAACCATTATATTTAATATTTGAGCGTAAAATATAATCCCTATTTTACTTCCCCATGAGTCCACATTTTACTTATCTTTTAGCCTAGACCAAAACCAGTTTAAAAATATATCTAAATGGAATTGAACAATTTAGATGGCTTGTACCATGTGAGGTGAAATTAATAATTTTGTTTGGTTTGACAAAAAAAACTTGAAAAGAGTCAATCCTAATTTGAATCATAATGTTTTGCTTTAACATACATTATATTACCTCAAACATCTTTAGACCTAAGGTATACTGTAAATTGATTATAATATACAATTTTGGTTGAAAATGACAATATTTAATGATTTAACAGTATAGTAAAGAAGAAACAAATGAAACCACATTTTCCCCTATGCTGAAAATATTAATAAACTCGGAATGCCATTAGTGGACAATTTCAAAAATAAAACATTCAATCAGGCCCTAAAAGAAGCCGAGAGGGGATACAAAAATGGCCAAGAAGATGACCTAACCCCCAATAACGGAAACATACAAATTTCTAACAGCACTGATTTTCCACTTAACTTCTCAACTACAGAAGAACTAGAACAGAGCCTTGTTGAGAGTAACCTCCTTGAAAACTCAACTGAGGACTCCACAAGACTAGAAATGGCTGCCAAAATTGGATCTGTCCTCCTCACAGAAAACAATCTTTTATAAGAACAAAACCTGCGGCTTCAATCAGAACTTATGATCCTTGAAGAAAAAACTGAAACAATGAGAATAAACGAACTCAGTCATATTGAAAGAATTGAAAGTCTACAGCATCAACTAATGGCAACCGAAAATCAATTGAAAAAAGAAATGCAACTTCGCAAAGAAGCCCAAGACATCTTTGAGGAACACAATAACAAACTTCAATTGCTACTAAACGAGCATATAAGAAAAAACAAAGACCAAGAAAAAATCATTAAGTCCTTAAAAAACAAAACTGAAAACCATGATATATTGCTGGGAAACGATGTCAGGGATTTGCAGCAGACATCACCTTATAAACCTCAAAACTTGACACCGATAGTAATACATAATGATCTCACAACTCCCCAGACTAACTCTCTCCTGTTGATTGAGTTAAATGACCTAAAGAAGAGGCAAGAAAAGATCGAAAGCACTGTCAACATACTGGAAGGGCAGCTCAACCAATCCTCTTATCACAAGGGTCTACCTACATCAAATGCAGGCATAGAAATAGACCCTAAATCTCATTCTAAAAATACTTCACAATATCTAGGCCAAAACAAAAAGGTATCAACAGCTCGTAAGATAAAAAATAACGTCCATAGGCGTGCGCACGGGGGGTGCCAGGGGTGCCACGGCACCCCCATTAGGTCAAGACTCGTTTTTTTTAGCAGGCTAATAACAAGATTATAATAAAATCAGGTAAATTGTGAAATTTACCTGATTAATTTAATTACAAATTAATTTAATTTGTCAAATGGAAACGATTTAGTACATGATGGTTAATGGTTGTCTTTTTTAGCCATTCACTCAGTTTAGCAGCGTTTAACGTGAAGTTATTTGAGACGAAATCACCGCATCACCGCACGCTCGCCGCGGGAAGGTTTACTCCTTGGCGGCCGGTAGGTTGGCAACACTGTCTGTCAACCCGGCGCTTGACAGCAACAGTGCTGCGACAGCAGTAGCAGTGTTATGTTAACTTATGTTCGTTCTTATGTTATTGGTTCTAACTTCTTTAAATGTTCCTGGGTGGCTTCACTGGTTGGGACAATTTCAAAGAAGTGCTAGCTACGATAGCTTTATGACTGTAATTTCTAAGTTTGCCACGGTACCAGTAACTAGCTGTACAAGTGAAAGGAGTTTTTCAAAACTAACAATTGTGAAGAGTAAGCTCAGAACCACAATGTTGCAGGAACGGCTGGAACACTTCATGATCCCGTTCTTAGAACAAGAACTGGCAGATAGAGTTAGCACAGAATCTATTATTAATGAGTTCAAGTCAATGGTGCCTTTCAATAGGCGGTTGAGTTTGTAAGACTGTAGGTTATAGCTATAACCCCCGCCACGTCACTTGACGAATGAATTTTCACTACTATTCAGTTAAAATGATTGGATAATCAGCTGTTCTATAAAAAATTGCATATAACGTAAGCTCGATGTTTTTGGAAAAGTACCCCCTCTCCTCCCCTCGCCCTACCCAGCTGTTTTTGGCCATTCATCAACTTATGTGGCGTGACCTATATATAGATATTGATGGCGTCAACAAATTTCAAATGGAGTATGTCGTGCTGTGTATCATTTTGTAGCTCTTAAAGAACTTCTTACATATGATCCATGCCTCTATCTTTAATTCGCTAATAATTATGTTGTAGTTTAGAATATAAAGTACACAAATTAATAGTAGTTCATCACTAGGAGCAAAAGTGGGTCTTTTTGGTGCGCAATCGTGCTTTAAAAACGAAGCGCAGCAGAGTTTTTAAAAACGATTAAGCATCAAAAAGACACTTTTGCTCCGAGTGATGAACAACGTTTTTTATCATAATGCAAAATTAGACTTTTGATCATTAAAAATATTAACTATTAAGTTGTATTTTCGAGGTTATATTTACAAAGTAAGTAATATGCAGTGTTTACATTTCTGTTATTTACAAACAATGCTCTTTATAAAGTTTTAATATCAAAATTCTGCTCCTCAACATGAATAAATCAATAATAATATACTTAGCAAACAGCTGACTTTTCAGTACTAGGACCTAAAAAATTCTCCAGATGATTTTTCAGTCCTAGGACAAAAAAGAATCGGTTTTGGTACTATTGAGAGAACAAAAAACAGGCTGATTTCGTGCAGAATGATAAAAAATATATTATGTTAGTTTGTTAATGTTTGATTATTGATCCTTGAATGTCTAGTCTACAAAGAATTGGTTTAATGGGAAAGGGTTTCAAACTCAGAATAATAACAATGTGAAAAACAAACAAAAATCTTGAAAAGCATTAAAATTCGTCATTTTGGCTCTAAGTTTTCAAAAAATTTCCGGGGGAGGACCCCTGGCCCCCCATTGGTTGGGGGGTATTCCATACCCCCCAAACACCCGGAGCATCTGGCACCCCCAATTCCAAGACCCTGCGCACGCCTATGATAACGTTTTTAGTGTCTCTCTACAAGTAAACAAATATAAAGACAAATCCAAAAAAATGAAACCAGAAAACAAAAAATATCTAACTGAAGTAAATGATAAATCCAAAATGGAAGCACAAACAGCACCCAGCCTAGAACATGCAAACTCTCTTTATTGTCAACCTGAAAACCTCCCTGGCCCAAAAAAGCAAAAAATGCTTAATAATGTTTATATGAAAGGCCCACCCATCACCGCAATGCTACTGGAAAAAGAAGAAAGCTGGGAAATCTTCTTTGAAAAAAACATAGAGCACTTCAAAACTATAAATGCAAACTACATCAATGCAGTCTCTCAGAAGTCTGGCAACGAGATTCAAACCCCTTTTTTAGGATTTCCAACCAAACCAGTAATAACAACCTAACTAAACTAGGAAAAAACCCGTTGCTTCAACCAGGCAAACTATCGATTTTCCACCAAAACATAGATGGCCTCAGTACAAAAATTGACAGACTAAACCACCAGCTTTATCAAACCAAACCAAGCATAGTTGTACTCACAGAACATGGCCTTTCTAAAGACAAACTTGAAAATACCCAACTACATAATTATGTATACATTGGGGGATACTCGAGAACTGAACATAGAAAAGGTGGAGTTGCAATATATGCAAACAAAAATCTAGGTAATGACATTTCCTGCATTGACATTGCAAAAAAGCAAATAGAACGTGTCTGTGAAACACAGCTTATAAAGATAAAAATGAAACAAACAGAGTTGTATATCCTAGGAATTTACAGGCCCCCAATCTATACCAATCTCGACCTGGCCCTTGACACCCTGTCCAACATTCTTGATGACATACCAACTTGGAAAAATCCAGTTATTATAACTGGAGACATTAATGTAGACAGCCTGGCTGATGAAGATGACAGTAAACTCCTAAATCAAGTTCTGCTGAGCCATGACATCAACCGAATACCTCTACCGCCAACAAGAATCACCTCTCACTCAAAAACATCAATCGACATGATAGCAACGAACTTGTTGCAAACAGAAGTTGACACTGCAGTTCTGCTCACAGGCCTATCAGACCATACGGGCCAGATCTGCACAGTACATCTTGAGTTTGACAAAACTGTCATACCAAGCACAACTCGAAGATACTACAGTGCTCGAAACATAGGAAACTTTAAAAACCTTCTAGCACAAGAAACTTGGGAAACCGTAACCAACACTCAAAACGCAGACCATGCGTACTCACAATTTGACAAAATACTGCG
The DNA here is from genome assembly GCA_030545055.2 of Neoaliturus tenellus. Lineage (NCBI taxonomy): Eukaryota > Metazoa > Arthropoda > Insecta > Hemiptera > Cicadellidae > Neoaliturus > Neoaliturus tenellus. The sequence continues at coordinate 26,394 of JAQYXR010000283.1, read as the reverse complement.
AGAAGCACTAGATACAGCTTGCCCTAGTGTACAATCAAGACCAAAGAAAAGAAAAATATTTACAAATCAAGAACAAGAGCGTGAACTTATGAGGCTGAAAGGAGCATATACTACAGCACTCAACAACTCAATTCTGATTAATAATGAAGAAAATAAAAGACAAACCAATGACAGAAAGAGAGAATATGACCAATACCTCAAACAACTCAAAAAGGAAGCTGCAATAACCTATATTGAAAATGCAGAAAACCAAAGCAGAGCAGTCTGGCAGGTCATAAACAACAATCGTTTCAACAAAAAATCTCAAAAAAACCAAATAAAATCTCTTGACATTGAAGGCACAACCCTAACAGATCCCCAAAAAATAGCTGAACATATGAATCACTTCTTTGCTAATGCTACTGAACAAGTTCTATTGGATTCTCAACAAGCACTCCCAAAACTACATCCAACACTACATGAAAGAGAGTTCATCTCATTCGAAGAGACCCTTTCACCAACAGATAGAGCTGAAGTAGATAGAACTATACTTACTTACTTACTGCTGGGGCGCTACAAATCTCAGTCGATTCTTCGCCTCGTAGACCAACCTCTTCCACGCCTCTCTATCTGCCGCTAACTCCACAGTCCCTCCACACTGCCTCACATCTCTCTGTACTTGGTCATACCATCTCATTTTGTGTCTCCCCAAAGGGCGTTTTCCCACTGGTACAGCACTATACACTTCTTTCAGTCTTGACCCTTCCTCCCTTCGCATTACATGTCCCAGCCAGCCCAATCTTTTTGCTTTTATCACAGCCACAACATCAGGGTCCTGATATAGGTCACGTAACTCTCGGTTTTTCCTAATACGCCATTCTCCTTCATCTTTTATAGGGCCAAATATTTTGCGCAGAGATAGAACTATAACATGTCTAAAATCAAAACCATCATCTGGAATCGATGAAATATCATCAACAATTCTGAAACACTGCAAAAATGAAGTGCTAGACCCAATAGTTAACCTAATAAACAAGTCTTTTCAACAAGGCACTTTCCCCTCCATACTTAAACAATCATTAATCTACCCGAAGCATAAGAAAGGATCCACCTCCCTTGTAAACAACTATAGGCCTATTTCGCTTATCTCAACCCTATCAAAGGTCTTTGAAAAAATAGTTCTAACAAGACTGCTCACACATCTAAAAAACAATAGTATTTTAACCAATCACCAACATGGCTTTAGAAAAGGCAAGTCTACCATCACCGCTATAATTGACTTGGTAGAAACTATCATTGATGCCACAGAAGCAGGGACTACAACAACAGGTATTTTTCTGGACTTTAGTAAAGCATTTGACAGTCTGAGCCACAAACATCTTCTGGAAAAAACTGCTAACGCTAGGAATACAAGGAACCGCACATCAATGGTTTCAGAGTTATCTCAGTGGAAGGACGCAAATGACAGAGATAACTAATGTAACAAACAAGACATCCAGAAAATACAGATCCACACAAGTACAGACAACCAGAGGAGTTCCTCAAGGATCTGTCTTAGGTCCAGTTTTATTCATCCTGCACACAAATGACATTATTTCTGTGTTACACGACAATTGTGATGCTTTCCTATATGCTGATGACACTGCCCTTGTTGTGTCCCACAAAAATATACAAGAGCTAGAAATAAAATCCTACATTGCTGCCAGCATTGCCAAACAGTACAGCCAAGAGAATGATCTCGTGCTAAATGAAGACAAGACGCAACAACTCTTCTTTGGTTCACAAAGAAGGACTGCTCATGCGCTACCAGATGTAATAGCATCCCAAGAGGCCAAATACCTTGGGATAACCATTGATAGTGACCTCAACTGGAAACCCCATGTAGATCAACACTGTAAGAAACTTAGCACTGCTCTTTATGTCATCAAGCGCCTGAAACACATCAGTAACGCAGAAACCTCAAGGACTGCCTACTATGCTCTATTTGAGGCGCAAATGCGTTATGGACTGATTGTATGGGGGTTATCATCTCAGGGGAACCTTCAGAGGGTATTACGTCTACAGAAAAAGGCAGTCAGAATCATGGCTGGACTGGCATTTCGTGACTCATGCCGGGGGGAGTTCAAAAGGCTGAAACTTCAGACAGTAGCTAACCTATACATTGCCGAGGTAGTTACCCACGTTGTTAACAAAAGACCCATAGTAAACTTCTCAGAGGCCCATAATTATGACACCAGAAACCAAATCAACTACATACTCCCTGCACATCATCTGTCAGCCTATGAGAAAAAAACCCAGCTACATCGGAGCAAAACTGTTCAACACCCTTCCACCTGCACTGAAAGAACAAAAAAACAACCGAAACTTCAAAGGAGCTGTTCTCGACTGGCTACTGAAAAAAGAATTTTACTCTGTTGAAGAATGCCTGGAGGGACGAGGCCAACCTCATCACTGAAGAAGAAAAATAATGACGCCATGACTGTACTTAATGTTCATGTCAATAAAGAGTATTTTGTTTGTTTGTTTGTTTTGTTACCAATATATTTACACCATAAGGGCAGCTTTAGCAGGTAGGCAACTGCTACGTACAGGCACAGTAATAATGAGGTTATTGGTTTTGCCAAATATGGCTAGAAAAGCAACAGCATAAATTTGTATACACTATGTTGTAATTTAAAGAAGGGCATCTTTTCTGTGCAAGTAAACAAACAACTTTTGAAAAACACAAACAATAATTATAGCAAATGATACACATGATACCTCTGGAGTTAAATAAATGACAACAGCATTTATACCCCGTTCAAAATAAATGTGCGGTCGAAATGCAGATTTCAATTCCCCCCTTTTTCCCGTTCCTCCCATGGCTAAGAATCAAACCAATCACAATCACTGAGAATTACTACAGCTGTTTAATATCTCATGTCAATTTATTTTATGCCAATGTTTTGATTTGTTGTACACAAATATTCTAATTTTGATGTTTAAGCAATGTTTGAGTTGTCCTACTTGCGCTTCCAATGGCAAGTAGGAGAAGTAACGCGATCATCAGCGCTATTTCCAACTCTGAATTTTAAGGGCAAAATTAAAATAACATCTGATTGTGAAGAAAATCGGGGAAATCAGGAAGTTAATGAGAGAATTTTCCTTGTGGTAGGAAAGATAATTCCATCTCTCGACCGCACATTTATTTTAAACGGGGTATAATGTCAGAAAGTTGATGTGTATGTGATTTGCTTTTGCTATCTCAACTTTGTTGTATTTATTTCTAAAAAAATTAATTAATAATTATTTTTTCCCAATTTTACACTCCAGTAAGTTGCCTACTCTTAAATATCTTCATTCTGAGCCGCTCCTGATTCATACACATCACTGTAGGGGCAAGTAAATTAAAGAAAGAATCAAAGTGAAGGAAAGACATAATTTTAAGCACCTGTTCAAAAGACTTGAGCCCTGCCTCCTTGCCCCACGTGACCATGTCGTCCATGATGAGCTTTTTAACCTCAGGGTTGGCGCAAAGAACGGAGAACGTTCCCTCAATGTGGTTCTCAAGGGCCCAGCTCTTGATCACGTCTACGTCGGGCACCACTATTGCGATTATACACGACTGAAACAAATTTTCACAAGATAAATAAAATTTGAATAAAGCTTAATGTTAAAGTGTGTAATTTTTTTAATTTTTGTCATTTGCAAAAAAAAATTAAATTTTTCATTGCTGTTTTTTTTTTTTTTAAGTCAAACTGTTTGATTTGGAATACCACACACAAATAATGCCCAGGCTATAAGAAAAATATATTACTAAAGACTTTTTACACCCCAGAACATTGATATATGTAAGCTTAACTCATCTAAGCTTATATCTTATCCAAGCTTGAAGCTTACTGGATAAACGGATCAAAGAGGAGTGAAATCCTCATACATAAGTGTTGGTGCCTCATTGTATTGATGAAACCTGATTTCAGTGTTTGAAAATAACTTTTGAAGGGAGTTTCAGATTGACTTCAACCTTTAAAGATAGATTATACGTAATTCTAGATTCAAGATTTCAAGAAAAAAATAGCATCTTTAATGACCAAGTCTAACCGACTCACTAATTTCAAGAAATATTTTGGCATCAAGCCACAATTTATTGAATTTACTCTATTTAGCAGCCATTGTACATATAACAACTAACCAACATCAGAAAAAAGAAAAAGATTAATACTGTAGAGATTAAAAATATTGCAAGATCAAATGTGCAGCAATAAATTTAATTGTAGTACATTTGTGAAAAATCTTGAAAAATGCTACAATGGTCGGGGTTATGGCCAACTGAAGCATAGATAGGTCCTGACGAATACATCATTAGGGCGGATTTCGATGACTTTCCAGACTTTTTGAGTATTTTCCTGACTTTCCAGAATGTAGACACCCTGGAGTTTTTCCACCCCCTTGGAAGAAAGCCAAGCTTGTGCTTATCATCAAGGGGAAAGACAAGAGGCGTGTCTCGGAGGGCCAGACATGCCTTCATCCTACAAGCCTTTGGGTATGCAGGATTCAGCCGAGAAGATTTTGGGGAAGTTGATTCTTTCCAGCCTGAAGTCTGCCAAGGACGCTGCCGGGGATTCAGAAACCCAACAGTACGGCTTCAGAAAGGGGTGATCAACTATAGGTGCAAATGCAGAAGAACAAGGTGCAGTGAAAACAGCCTGGAGCCTCAACTATTTTGCAGCGTCAAGCAGCACTCAGGGTAACCTCTGCGTATCATATGTAGAAGTTGATAATTTTTGTTTTTTGGGAGGAAGGTGTTTAGCATATTAATTGCAGAATGATGGGAGAGCGTTTAAATTAAAGACGTTTGTTCCAAATACTAAGGCAAAATTGCAGAATTCCAAAACTTCACAATTAAAAGAGAAAGTATGTGAAAGAGTCTCTATTAATAGTATGTTGATTTTAAAAATTCTGGTATGTTTACGCAAAAACGATTAGGAGAACTAATTGACAGAGAGTGAAGACTTTCAAAAGCTGTGTTAAAATTTGACGACACTGAAAAAAATCTGACAGGAGCCACAATATTCACTCAACTCATGAACAAAGGAGAAAATAAAAATTTCTAAATGGATTGAGTGTGATGGACACCATTGAACGTGTAGTAACCCTGAACCGGGTGCTGAGCATCAGTCACATTTTTCATCCAATTATCATATTTTTAAGTTATATTATTAGGTCTTTATACATAAAAATGTACCTTACTCATACTAGAGCATAGGATAATGGATGTCTTAATAGTACAGGATTGGTAGGAGTGCTTTGGAGGCGGATGATCTATGCAAAACAAAACCGTAAAAAATCAATAAAATCAAATCTTCTGGAAACATTTGTTGTGAAGTACTGGTAATTCGCAATGGTTTATACTATTTTAATATAGATAAGGAGCTTTGGCCCCTGTCAGCTACTGATATTTTATTTACAATACTATTTAGGCCTACTTGGTTGTTGTCTTTACCTTTAAGCTCTCTCCATGAACGAATACTTGGTGGACATACTGACTGCGAATGTAAACATTTTCAATCTTCTCTGGAACTATGTACTCTCCTTGTGATAGCTTGAATATGTGCTTCTTCCTGTCTATGATTTTGAGCACTCCATTCTACAAAAAAGTTAATGAATTGTAGCAAATGTATAGCAAAAGACAAGAGGATGTATTCTCATTGTTCAATCTACTGATTTGGAAACTTGTGAAGGATGGCCTTTCAAAAATACTTCATACTTTTCCACTTTTGATGGAATG
>JAQYXR010000283.1:0-20625 GCA_030545055.2 Neoaliturus tenellus | reverse complement strand
TAGGTTTACTATGAAAGGGTTGGCATTGTCAATACCTAATGAAAAGATAATTCTAATTCTCATTATAAAACTTCTTAATATTGTAAAGTTGGCTGTTCCTGCCAATGTAAGCTATTTTAAAGCTGTTCACAAGGAACGGTTTGGTAGATGTCATGGTGGGGTTTTATTTGGCAGAGGCTCACAAGCTTTGGCGGCCGCCAGAATGACGTCATGTCACATGATGTCACATGACCCATCACTACATCATCTAATGTCACATGAGAAATTGCTCCATCTGTGACATGATATCGACCAATTAGTTTAAAATAGAGTCAGTTTCAAATGTTCAATAATTTTACTAAACGAGAAAGTAAATTATAGCGAAAATCAGTATGAATACCCCCGTCGCAGCAGACCTGCGTACTTAGCGAATTTCCAATGGCAATCTTTACATAAGTGTACATAACACATTTAAACACACACTATAAGTCTTTACATAAGTGTGATATCAAATTTCATGATGATCAGAAATTTTTTTCGATACCGATCTTACTGGTTAACGAACTCATCCAAGAGAATCTAACTTTACATGCCTGTACCAAATTTCATGATGATCAGACGATTTTTGCACTAGTTATCGTGTTCACAAGCACTCAAAATTGAAAATTCTATTTCCCATATAAGCCCATGTTAATTTTTTTAGTAAATCGTTATTTGAGCAGTTTTAAATGTGTTACCGACAAATAATCACTACGTATCCAGAAAGTACACATAAAAAGCCACAATATAATATATATAATTATGTAATCGCAGAGGTGTCCCTTACATCGATACAAACGGCAGCTCCCATGAAAACGACGGTAATAGCTTATTTCTAAAGGAAATTCGCTAATATCTCGGTAACCAGTGGACGTAGAGCAATAATTAAACATACCAAATTGTTTGTTTTTTCGAGCTGAATCTAATGGTGTACACTAAAAGGCAATCAAATAAAAATATCTATGTGAAAAGTGGAAAAAACCCACTTTTGAGGGGTAAAATCCCCCACTTTCCCTACTGAAGTTGGGCCGATCTTACTGGTTAACGAACTCATCCAAGAGAATCTAACTTTACATGCCTGTACCAAATTTCATGATGATCAGACGATTTTTGCACTAGTTATCGTGTTCACAAGCACTCAAAATTGAAAATTCTATTTCCCATATAAGCCCATGTTAATTTTTTAGTAAATCGTTATTTGAGCAGTTTTAAATGTGTTACCGACAAATAATCACTACGTATCCAGAAAGTACACATAAAAAGCCACAATATAATATATATAATTATGTAATCGCAGAGGTGTCCCTACATCGATACAAACGGCAGCTCCCATGAAAACGACGGTAATAGCTTATTTCTAAAGGAAATTCGCTAATATACTACTGAATATGTATAATAAATGGAAAATCTCACCGCGATCAATTGTATTGAGGATTCAAAAAAGGCGTTCTTTGTACAGGCCAACCTTGATTAAGTTTATGAAAATATTTTTCTGTTTCGACCACTAAAAACCTTTAAGATAAATTATAACAATTTTTATTTAACTTATGGATTTAGTGTATATTTAATCTACTTCCAATAGGTAAGTGTTAAACTATAATATACTTAATACAGTAGCTCCTTTATTTCGAATCAGAAAATTATGGTCTACCAAATACAGTTGTTGGTTTTTTACAAAATGGAAAGTACAAATCAAATTTTTTAATTGGTTTAAACAAAGTTTTACATATTTGTTATAAGCGTGTAGCCAAGAATTGCTATCGCACTGGGAACTTACTCTTAACACTCTAGTTACAGAAATTACCTACTATGCATTTATTGTTAAAGTAAAATTTTAATTGATGTTTGATACAAATATAATTTCTTGGAAAAATATGCACCCTAAAAATTACTTACTATATTTTTATTTCTAATTTTAAAATTAAAAAATATTTTTTGCTGTGTTAATTTTAAAATACTAGTGGCTCATAGGGGCAAAAGCCCCTAATCATAAAATTAAAATAGCATGAACCATAGCGTATTACCATATTTCTTCCACAACGAAGGTTTCCAGAAAATTTTGTTTTAATTTGCGGTATATAATATTTTAACAATACCGTTTGAACAGACCATTTGCCCCCAAGTACTCTTATCAATCCTTTACTATTAGGTCACCCGTTTGTAGGTGCTCTATTTTGTCTGTTGTTAAACTCATACCGATCTATGGAAAATAAGTTTTGAAAGAAATCGTAGTCCCTTAATTGAGATGTGACGGCTTTTTAATATAACGTAGAAAAGCGGCAGTGAAAAAACATTGATTTTTTAGCTCTGTCAGTTTTTTTTTTATTTTTTATGTTTTAGTCACAAAATTTAAACACAGCACCTCAAAATGCATCTTCACTTGCTGTGAATCCTTCCTAAACAAAACTCTTGATTTTGTGTAAACAAAGCAGATTTGTTTAAAATCACTACATGGAGAATCTTTAAGGAGAACCTCTCAGAAAATAATCTTTCTTATATATTTCCCATTTTGTTGTAAAGTTTTTTACCTGCTGACTTTTCCTCTAGTATGTAGGACAAATGTCTTTGATTTTAACTCGTCTTCTATAATCCTACAATCTATAAAATGACTAAAAGGTTTCTCGGAAAATTCAGCTAACAGAATACCAAAACTTCACTGACTGATACACTTTAAGTATCAATTAATGTGTCATCGTCATTCAATATGATCATTTGACACTTTTCGTCTTAAAATAAAACCAAAACAATGGAAATAATGTAGGCCTAGGTGTTTTCAAACCACAATTCATCGCTTATGGCATCTCTATCAACGATCAGAAAGCATTTTATGATTTGAATACACGCTCAGTTTTTTTACAATTTAAATTATAGTAACAACAGTAAAATCAGCAGTCAATTTGTAATAGTATGTAAGGTTAACTCTCCTAGTAGAATGTTTAGTCGCTCAAAACAACAAACGTCTTATTATAGTATTTCCACTCTAGGGTTAATTTTTGTCATTTGGCTATGAATAGTTCTTTACTCAATTTTATCATCTGTCTCTCGTTTTAAAATAAAACAAAAAACATATGTTTCAATGTACACAAAGAAGACATTTTTCGAATCCCCATGCTATTCTTAAGGAGGGCGTTTTACTATATATTTTCTCATTTCCTTCTAACTTTATGGGTACGCCTTTATGGGACCGAAACCTTTAATTTGAGACTCCTACCATCTTCCTGCGATTTGTAAAACGCTCACAATTTTGCCCAAGAAATTTCGCTTACAGAATTCTATATATAGATTGCTTCTCTAGGTGTGAATTATTTTGTTATCTTCACTCAATGTTATCATCTGTGTATAGACATATTCTAAAAATGTGTTATTTTGCTTACTTTCAAAACACTTTAAATTATTGTATACCAGTATTTTTCAATTCTTCATAAAAAATCAGATAAAAAATTTTTAGAATACAAAAAAGAGCTATCAGAATTATAAATTATGTACACCATTTGGAACATTGTTATGATTTATTTAAAAATAACAGAATTTTAACAGTATTTGGCTTGTACATTTATGAAATGGCAAAATTTTATTTGAAGAATAAAGAATTCATATATGAAGAATGTAAATATGACTACCAGACCAGAAATTCAACGTTAATTCCTACAAAATTCCATAGAACAGTTTTATATGAAAAATCTCCCCATGAAATATCACGGAAAATTATAAATTTTATTAAAACAAATTATAAATTAGAAATAAAATCATCAAAAGAATTGAAAGTGTTAAAAAATTTACTTGAGGAAGAACCTTTATATTCACTTGAAAGTTTTTATGAAAAAAAGAAGAACCCAAATAATTTATATTGATGAATAAGAAGAAACCATATGGAAGAAATTAGCATACAAAAACCTATTATGTATTATAAATTTAAGTTAGATTAAGTATGCCTAACGCATGTTTACATGTCTGAGGTGAATAAATTATTTATTATTATTTATTATTATTATGTGTCTCATTTTGAAATTAAACCATAACACATGTTTTAATGTATACAAAGCAGACGTTTTTAAAATCCTCATGCTATTCTTATGGAGGACGTTTTACGTGATTTCTCATTTCCTGTTAACATTATGGACACGCCGATAGTTTTCCCTCGTGCATGGACCGAGACCTTTAATTTGAGACCCCTCCTATCTTTCTGCGATCTGTATGACGCTCACAATTTTGCTCAAGAAATATCGCTTACAGAATTATATATATAGATGCCGATTAAATAACAAACATGGAAAATGTCATGATAAGTATATGATACAGTAGCTCTCAGTCAATCTCTTTCACATTAAAAAGTTATCGATTCCCCTTACATCAATCAAACTTAATTACCTATTAATAATTAAATCCAATTACTCAATCGGCTATCTTTAATAAATTTTTAATTTCAGTTACTTAGGCTAGGTTGATTTAGTAGTTATTATAGTTTTTAGTGAATTTCCCTATAGGGAATACGCTATTACGGTAGTAGTCACGGTAAGACCTAAGCCCAAGACCATGATACTTTTTCGTTTTGAGGTTCCCTAGAAGCCAAAAACACCGTTCGTTCAAATTGATATATATGTATATAAGTAGATAGTACTATGGGGTTCCTAGGACACTTTTGGAGACAATCAAAAATCAAACAAAATTTCACAGTTTTTTAATACAATTATGCAATATTTTTGCCATTTTTTGGCCAATTTGTAGTCTAACATTATTCTAATTTTTATGAAAAATATGCAAATTTCATGAAAATTTTTTACAAATATGCCTAAATTTACATAAAATTGTCTTCAGAATAAAAATTTTTCTAAAACAAGTAAAATTTTGTCGAATACTGAATAATTATTCAAATTAAACTAGAATAGTTTCTTTATCATCAAATGTTTTAATGTTTGTAATAATTAAATGTAAATCTTTCTTATTCTATTCTTTAACTGTTTTAATGAATGAATATTTTAAGTTCTATTAAAAAAAAATTTCAAATTTTATATATTTTTTTTGAAATCTGAAATTATCATGGTCCCAGGTCAAAATATATACTAATTATAGTAATTATTGTGCAAATTTAATAAAATAAACCTATTTAGTTCATAAACTACGATTTCAGTTGTTAAATAATGAGTCTTGTAGAATATATTGGTTGAGAACATTCTCTTATCACTCTTATCTCTCTTATCTGACCGTTAAAATAATACTTCCTGTCACAAACTCCAATACTTTAAACTATTATAACTTTATTAATAATTAAGTTATCTTTAATCTGAAAATTGTATTGAATTTAATATTTTTTTCTCTTTGATATAATACCTCACAACTTAGGTTTTAAATGAGATATAAGTTTTTTTGTTGTTTCTTAAATTCATTAATATGTTAATTGATTTATTTGTAAAAGTATTTGAAACAAATGTTTAATTGATTGATTTATGATGGGCTATAATGTATTAATAGGATTAAAAATGATATTTAATTTAGTATAGGCAATTGTTGCACTATCTAGTGGAATAGTCATGAACTACTAGCGCTTCAACTGATAAACCCATGCAGTCTTATCACTCAACGGAAGTCTGGTTAGCTCATTGCTAACGTTCAAGTCTCATATGCCTGAGGTTCCGAGTTCAAATCTCGAAACTTCGGGCATAATTTATTGAGGACATAGTTGAAGTCCAGTGGTTGGTGGAAGGTCTTTATCCGAGTGGCCATAGGATAATGACTGTGAAACAAGCCGTGTGACAAGATACTATGGTGGGTGCACCCTTTGCCTCATCCATTTCATCCTTCATAATCACCAATCCATTTCCATTAACCACCAATCTATTTCCATTAATCATTTCAATCAATCGCCTATCGTCCATCCCATTAATACAACATTACACTTACAACACCGCACACTAAAAAATTCAAATAATACACTCTCCTCCACCTAGCACAAAAAAATCTAAAAATCAAATAATTCAATAGAACCTGAAATGATGCCCCTGGGGGACATAAAAACCTGGAATGTGGCAGTGATGGGTTCAAATTCAAAAATACAAAATATCATAAAAGCTAGGTGGTAGTGACGAGTAACTAAGGCGCCTATTCTGAAAACACGCACACTTACAACACTACACAAAATACACCATCATATCCATTCATTTTGTTTTATTTTTGTAAATTTAAAGCTTTTTTAAAACAAGTAAATTTTAATATCTGATTTTTAAGAATATAGATTAATTTATTTCAATTATATCATTTTTGATTATATTATATTCAAGTAATTTTTCAGATACAATAATAATATAACAATTTGTTTTACTAGTAGCTACTATATCATAATCAAAATCTGCATTAATAATAATATCATTTTTTGAACTTGAAATATTTGTTGGATTTTTTGTAGTATCAATTACATAAATTGGTCTATTTTCTAGAAATTCTGTTGGATTATAATACATTTTACTACTATTATAATAAACTTTTTTATAATCTTGATACATTTCATACATAATTCTAAATTTTTCATTGAATATGTCAAAGTTTTCCAATTCATCAGGGTAATAATGACCATTTAGTTTTACTCTTATATTTTTTATATACATACTATCAAATTTAGAAGTATCATATAACTGATCATTTGTTCTTGATTTTTGAAATCCAATTATAATAAATTTTGGATTATAAATATTTCTATAGATATTTGTTATATCCAAACTTAAATTCTTTCCTGTAATATTTTTTTGTTCAATGCATTGCCAATGATTAAAATGAAAATTTACTTTTTCAAATTTGCTTAGTTCATTAATTAATTGAATTTTACTTGTTGTTTTGTATTCAATTATAGGAACTCTAATAAAAAATTCATCAACTGTTCTTTTACCTTCAGCTAATTCAGGTAATGTTGCATTATCATAAGTTCCATCAGCCTTTTTAGTTTTCCATCTAAAAATTGCATCATTATCTTGTGATCTAATAAATGTTATATTAAAACCTCCTTTGTATATTGGAATATTTACATTTTCAAAAAATCCTAATCCAAAATGAGATAAATTACCAATTGCTTCAAATGCTTTACTAAAATTTGATTCAAAACCATTATTAATTTGATTTATTTCTGATTTTGAATAAGTTATAGTACCTTTAATTGTACTTAATAGACCAGGATATTCAATTTCATCAATCAATTTATTATGTTTTCTAACTTCAATTTTTGAAAATAAAAATGGAACAAAATTATCAATTAATTTTATATTAGCACCATTATCATATGCAGTTCCATCAGATTTAGTCAATTTACCAGATATATAAAATTGAAATTTAGAAGTACAAAATCCATCTCCAAAATCTATATTAAATTCAGTTTTTTTATTAGGTTCATTTAAATGTAATTTAGATAATGGATAGAAATTTTTGTATTCAGCTCTTTCAATATCATTTATATATTTTTTGTAATCAGCCATTTATTAAGGATAATTTTTTAAATCAAAAGCTTTTTTAAAACAAGTAAAATTTTCATAATTTAATTTTTATGATTTTATAATGTCAAATTTTATTTATGTATCAATTTCATTTTTACTTTTAAAATACTCAATTTCTGTAGTATGATCAAGTATAAATTTTGCTGATATTTTTTGATGTTCTAAAATTAATTCCCAATTTAATGTAAAAGCATAATCATGAATGAAATATTCAGTTAAATCTTGATATTTACAAATCAAATCAATATAATCTTTTAGTTGATAATTTATGAATTCAGTAATAAAATCTATAGTTAAATTTTGATGTTGAGCAATTTTTTGCCAATTTAATTTATTTTGAAACAATCTCATCATATTAATACTCAATTCATATTTTTCTGAAATATCATCCCAATCATCTTTGTTTAATTGATTTTGGTTTCTGATAATGAATAAATCAAATGAACTGTATAGAGCCATTTATTAGGGAGAAAATTTTGTAAAACAACTTTTCTTTGAATTACAAATACAACATTTTGATTTAATTATATTTATATTTTTTAATTTTATTATCTGAATATCTTTAGAATTAGTTTTTTGTTTACATTTAAGACAATAAATCAACTCCATTTATATAAAATAAATTATTGTAATTTATCTATATCTCCTTTAATTAGTATTATTTCTGCATTTAATTCTTTTATTGATTTATTGACTCCATCAAATAGAAATTTTAGTTCTTTTTCTAATTTTTCTTCTAAATTTTCAACATGTTTTCCAATATTAATTAAAAATTCTAAAATTTTATTTAAATCTTTTTTAGTTTCTGAATAATCACTACCAATTTCAATAATTGAATCTAAAACTTCATCTAATTCTGACTTAACTATAACATCATATTTATTTATACTTGGTTTTACATTAACAATTCTTTTACCATTAATATTTATATAATTTTTGATAAACCAATAGCATTTACTAAATTTTCAGTCTTTTTTACATGACTTTTAAAACTTTTACTAAAATTATTAAAAAATGTATTTAATTTGGAATTTATATAATCTTCTTTAATATTAATTGGATGTTTTTTCTGTCTTCCAAACAGATCAAATATATTTTGTGAATCCATATTTATTAAGGATTAATTTATTTATTATGTTATCAAATTTTTTATTTTTATTTAATTCATTTAATATAAAAATACATAAATGACCACAAATTGGTGGATCATTATAATTTTGAATTTGATTATCATTATAAAATATATTATCTTTTCCTAAATATTTAACTAATTCTATTGGTGGTTTATTAACTATATTTCCATATGAATCAAAATAATATTTAATTTTATCTTTTTTATAATAACAAACCCAATGAGTTCCATTTCCATCAAATGAATCTAAATTTATAATTCCACATTCAAATTTATTAACTTTATTAGGTAATATATCTCTCATAAATACACCTCTAAAATATTTTATATTTTTACACAATTTTTCTAATTTACCTAATGTTAGTGGTTCAAAATTTTTTTATAATTTTGTTTCATATATTTTAATGTTTTTTTATCTAAACCAGATCCTTCTACATTTTTTAATTCATGATCTAACCAATCAACAAAATTTCTAAATTTAGGAATTATAGATTCTTTTACTACTTTTGCTCCCTTTCTAACATTTGGTGTATAATTTTTAACTATAGGTATATTATCAGCAAAATCTAAAATTTCTTTTAGTAATCCACCATTTTTTATTTCTTTTAATTGATTATATGAAAATTCAAATCTTAATCCTTTATTTAATTTTTTATGTTTATTTAGTTTATTAATTTGTCTTTTAGATAATAATATAATATCTTTTCCATTTTCATTAAATTGATCAATATTAAATTGAATTATAACTGATCTTTTATTTTTAAATGCTAATTTTATTTTTTATTTTTGATTATCTGTCAAGTTTATATTTGTTTTTTCCATTTATTAAGAAAAAAATTTATAGTTTTTTTATAATATAGATTAACTTAATTAATGAAAAATTTTATTAAAATTTTAATCCTACTTCTAAACCCATACCAAATTTTCTTTTCATCCACATAGCACCTGATGTTGGTAATGCAACTAATCTTTCACCAATTCCATAATCATTTGATGTTACTATATCCCATGCTTTATCTTGTAAAATTTTATCAGCTATTTCATTTCTAGATTTTGTATCTTTATGATCTCTATAAAATAAATCATGTTCTTTAGCAGCTTTATCTAAATCATTTATTCCAGGATCACCTCTTTTTACTCTTTTATTTAATTTAGTTCCAGGCCCTAGATATTGATAACCAGGTACATGTAATTCAAAAGGTAAATTATTTATAACATCATTTAAAATACCTGATCCATCTTTTAATAATGGTGATGAAATATTTGCCAAAATTCTTTTTAAATACTTAATTCCTTCAGGTTTTTCAATTAATTCATCTAATTTATTTGATATAAAGTCTTTAATTGCTTTCTTTTCATTTAAAAAATTATTATTACCAGCTTTTTCTTGTGCATATATATAATTAATAATATTATCTAATTTATTTAAATCATCTATAAATCTATATTCAATTTTATTTTCTGTATATTGTCTTATTCCTGAACCTTCAATTTCCCCTTTTAATTCCCAAATATGTTTAATTAAATTAATATATTTATCACCTTTACTAGATTTTGGTTTTTTACTATTTGGATCATTATTTTTATAAATTGAATTAGTTTCCCATAAAATCTTTGAATAATTATTTAAATCATCTTGTGTATATAAATTATTATCTGGTTTCTTTTCATAAGTTAACAATCTCCATAATCCATGTGTTCCATTATATTTTTTATCATCAATTATTAAATCATCATTATCAATTTCAGTTATTTTATCACCAATCATAAATGATTTTTTATGTTTATTCCAATATAAACCAAATTTATCATCTTTTATTCTTGGTAAATATTTTTGTGCTAATGGACCAATAATTTTATCTAATGTTTGAGGTGAAATTAAGTTTGGGTCAATAAATGTCGATTCTTCTTGAATTATTGGCTGTCTGATTGGTCTAAATGGAGTACTTGAAGGTAAATTTAATTCTTCAGTTTCTGGTATTGATATATTAGCAAAATTATTAACAACAGGTACCAATTCCATTAGGTTTTTATTTTCATTTAAGACTTCACCAATTTTATTTTCAACTTTACCAATCGCTGATGTTATAGGTTCATATGCTTTTTGTTTAATTTTTTCATAATTATCTTCAATTTTAATTTGATTTTTAAATTCTTTTATTAATTTTTTCTCAATATCATCTAATTTTTTAGCTTCATTAACAGATATCTTATCCATTTATTACAAAGAAAAATTTAGGTTCAACACAAATCATGTTAACATAAACACAAATCATGTTAACACAAAAACAAATCATGTTAACACAAACACAAATCATATTAACACAAAACATAAATCATGTTAACACAAACACAAATCATGTTAACATAAACATAAATCATGTTAACACAAATACAAATCATGTTAAACACAATTTATTTTACTTTATTTCTGTAATTTTCATTAAATATATAAATACTAATGAAATAAATAATACTAATAAAATAAATATTCTATCAATTATTGACTCAAATATATCATTATTTAATATCAGAAAAATTTTTCATATATTTTCCATCATTTGATTTTTTCAATAAATTAATAGTTAAAAATCCATAGTCTTCTTTCCAACAATCATTACAAATAGTTTTAAATTTATCAAATTTCATATCCGATCCAACAAAATTATTATATATTTTTTTCATATAATATTCATTTTGTTTAAAAATGCATAACATATTTAAATTATTCCTAATTAATTGCATATCAACTTTTGAATAACATTGTGATAAATAAATACATGATATATTTTTATGTCTACCCATTATAAAATATTCTTTAATTTTATCTTGTTTTTCTAAAATACAATCATCAAAAACTACTAATGAATTTGGTTTACATTCATTTAGTGGAATCACATCATCACATGAAAAATGAGAAATTTGTTTATTAATATTTGATTGTATATTTTTAAATCTTTTTTGTAATAATTTATAAGATGGTTGTTCTAATGATTTACTAAAAATATATAAATTTGAATATGGAATTAATCTTTTGTAAATAAAATTTAATAATAATGTAGTTTTACCAGATCCACTTGTTCCTATAATTAATAATCTAATAGGTTGATCATTTTTATTATTTTTATCATATGATTCTAATTTTATATTATCTTTTTTTTCTAAAAATTTCTCCATTTAAATAAGATGAAATTATTTAAAATAATTGGTCATTCATCCAAACTAGAATTAAGATTAGAACATCCAATACATTTAGATGGAAAATATAGTATTGGTTGAAGTGGATTTTATTCAGATAATTTTATATCAAATATACCAAATGATTATAAAAACTGTTATGGATATTCTATTAAAGATGAAGATGATAAAATTATAGATCAATATTTTGATATAAATAAAGGAAATTATACAATTGAAGAAATAAAAAATATTTTTATTAATAGTTTAATAGAATTTAAAAAGAAAATTAATAAATTTGATGAAAATGATTTTATACTGAAAAATGATGGACCATATATTATAATAAAATCTCCTGTTAAAATTATAGTTACAACAATTACAATTGATTTATTAGGGTTAAATAATAAAATAATTGAACCAAATGTATTAACAAAAGGAATAAAACTACCAAAAATTAGACCTTTTGATGTTATTGAAATACATTGTAATTTAGTTGATCCTAGTTTTGAAAATCATAAAGATCATTCACATTTACATAAAGAATCAGAAATTATATATTCATTTTATCCAAATGTTGAATATGGATCAAAAATTAGTGAAAAACCAAATGAAATTGATTATATTCCTTTAAAAAATATAAATAAAATTCAAAATATTGTAATATCTATTCAAGATAGTGATGGAAATCTAATAAATAATGAAAATATTAAAAGTATTGTATATTTAAGATTAAAACAAAATTTGTAATATAAAATTTGTCTACATAAATAATAAAACAATTGATTTAATTACAATAATTTTATATTTAATAATAAATTAATTGTATTTAGTAAACAAAATAATCCTTGGTTTAAAGTAAAAGATATTTGTAATATTTTAAAATATAAAAATTCTAGAAAAGTTTTAATTGATAATGTAAAAGAAAAATATATAAAACTTAAAAAATATCAAGTGTAACCAACAGTTACACTTACATAATGATGATAAATTAATTTACATAAAAATTATAGGTGTCACAAATTAAGACACCCTAGAAATTGATGTACAAACATGTTTTCAGATGCCCTAAAACAGGGCGTCAATAAAATAGATAATAAAACAATATTTATTAATGAATCTGGTTTATATTCATTAATTTTAAAATCAAAAAAGGTAGATAAACAATAAGGATAAATATAGATGGTGATAAATTAAAATTCATAGATTTTTTAGAGGGGACAATTTGTCCCCCCTATCATATAATGAAAAACGTACAAAACTTATTAAAATTAGGTAGGACCCAAAATGGGTCCCACATAAATTATAATATTTATTTTTAAAAATTTTAAAGGAGGTAACCTTATTATACAATAAAAACTTAAGGGTAACAAAACGTTACCCTCCTTAAACATTCAAAAGATATTTATAAAGATAATAAATTATATACAAATTTGAGACCCGTCTTAAAGACGGGTCTTACTTATAATGATAATAAAGTAAAATTTATAGATATTTTTAGGGGAGGCGATCTGTCCCCCCTATCATATAATGAAAAACATACTATTTTTATTAAAAAAATTTTGTTTATATTTATTAATTTTAAAATTAAAAAAGAATCAAAAAATTTAAAAATAGATTAATAAATATTTTAAATGAAAGAATCAAAACAAATAATTAAACATAAAAATTTAATAATAAATTATTAAATATATTTAAATTTATTAAAGAAAATATTTAAAAATATACATAAATTATAGTATAAATTCAATATCATATGGTTATAAATTATTAATATAATTTTGATCATTTTCTTTAAAACTTTCTTTAACATAATTTTTTATTATATTTATAAATGGTTCTATTATAAAATTAAACTTATAATGATATACAAAATAATTTTTATATTTAAAAAGATATATTAAAAATTTTTTGATATTTTAGTTTTAAATAAATATAATTTTATATCAAAATCATTATTTATTAATTCTTTTGGAACAATTAAAATTTCCATTTATTTATAATTTTTTTTATACCCCCAAGGTAATGTATCAATTTTATTTTCACAAATAAATCTTTTGTCATCTCTATTACTTAAAGCTAATTTATTTATTGTAATTGTATATAGTTCATGTTTAAAACTTCTAATACAAGTCATTTCTCTATATTGTTCTTGATCATCAAATAAACATTTCTTAAAATCGTCCATATGTAATGTTTTATCAACAACACTTTTCTTAATTCCTTTACATTTTACAGGATTTTTATTATTAAATTCATAACTATATAATTTTGATCTTAAACCACAATATTCTTCTAATATTTCACCATTTAACTCATCTTTAAATTTACCAATTATTTTTTTATTCTTTTCACTATAGCATTCATGTTCTTTCTTATAATCACTTGTATCAAATTCATTAATATTTTCTTTAATAATTTTATATGGATCCTTTTTAAACTCTATAAAATAACTGTCTGTGTCCATATATAATAACCTTATATTTGGATCAAACTTCTTTAATTTTTCATAATAAAATTGATACATATGTAATTTTGATAAATCAAGTACTGAAAATCCTATATAGATTGGTTTATCAAACTTAACCTTTTCTTTTATCATATGTGAAGCAATACAGTCTTTATCAAATATACTAAATGTTTTAAAATTAGTTTTTTTTGCTTGTTTTAATGAAAACTTTTCGTCACCTAATTTAATATCACATCTATTTCTAACATTTTCCATAGTTTTTCCAAAAACACTATTATTCATCAATTTAAAAAAGTCTTTTTCAAAATCTGATGTTGATTTGGATCTAAATTTGGTATTTAATTCAATATATTTTTTCATATAATCATCTTGATCAAATGCTATAACTCTATTAACTTTCTTTAATTTTAATCCTTTTTGTAGATAATATTTTAAGTTTCTTGAATGAATAACATAATCTTTTTTATCAAATAATGTTGTGCAAAGTTTATTATTATAATGTTCAGGTGCTAATGGTAAATCTTTATGATCATCATGTAATTCAATAGGATATTCTAAATCAACATCTAATATATATCCATATTCAGCATTTTCATCTAATTCTAATATTGTTTCTTCCCATTCATTTAATGTATATGTATTAGGATTCATCCATGTTATATCTTTATAAGGTAATTTTTGACTTAAAGCCCATCCATATAGATTATTTGCATCTATATATAACATATAATTTTCAGGTTTTGTTTTATCATAATTTTTTGTATATTTATTGTTTGCTTTACAATATCTAGTTATACATTGTGAAATACCACCTCTAATACCTTTTTCAATCATTAAATACATATTATAATCACTTATTAATTCTAGTTTAATTTTTGTTAATTTTAACATAGAATCCCAAGCTAATGATGGTGATGTTAGATAATGTGCTGGATCTAATTGATAATTTTTCAAACAAACAGATCTAAAATTTTCAAATATATCAGCTAATAATAATACATCCTGAATATTATACAAATCTGAATAATTACCTAATGTTTTTATTTTTAATTTATTCCAAACTTTTATATAATGTTTATAATCATCATCACTTATATTTTCATTAGTTAAACAACTATAAAATTGATCTTTTTCTAATATTTTATCATAGTTTAATTTTTCGACATTATCAATAAATTCATATGGAAATACACCTTTAGAAGTTAATATTTTTAAAGTTTCATTATCATATTCAATTTTATCATTTTCTTTTATAAATTTATTTATATGCTTAAATTCTTTAAGATTTTTAGCTAATTTTTCAATTGATGTAGCCATAAATCTAAATGTATCTACAAATGAGAATTTTATAAATTTTCTAGGTTTATCACCTTCAAATTCATAACCATAACCAGAATTTACTGAATAGTTTATATATTTTTCATCTGTATTAGCTAACAAATCAATTTTACCAAATTTTTAGCTAATTCTTTTATAAACAAATGTGTATCATAATTTGAACTATTATGACAGAATATAGGAATACTTTGAGGGAATTTTAGATTTAAATTACAATTTAAATGTGCAGCACCCCTAAATTTTCCTGTTAAATGGCAATGATCTCTTACTTTTATTCTTTTATCATCATCAAAACCACTATTTTCACAAATATGACAAATATTAGTTTTTTTATAATTAATTTCTTCTTCATTAGTTAAATTCATAGGCTTTTTATTTTTTGAATTATATTGTTTGGCTATATATTTTGAAATTTCATCTAAATATTCAAATAATTTATTTGGTACATTTATTAATTCTTCTTCATTTTTTGCTCTATAACAAATAGGTTTATACATTTTATTAGTTACTCTAGATACTAAATAGATTGTAAATCCATATGGTATATGTTTTTGAATTTTATTTGTATATGAGCAATTTGGATTATTTTTACAATTATCAATCTTTTCTAATATACTTTCAAAATCCATATAAATTACATATGGATGTTCAAACTTTTTGTAATAGTTTTTAAAACTTACTTTTTGACCAGGAAATGGCATTATAGGTCTACAAGGTTCTAATGATTTACATATTTCTAAATGATTATTCAAGTCTTTATTTTTGTAGAAATGAGTCAAACATCTTCTACAAATATATTTTTTTGTTTTATGTTTTGATAATTGAGAATATACCAATTTATTTAAATCTGTTATTAATATATAATGACAATTATTACCAATTTTATAATATAATAAATCAATTTCTAATTTTACATTATAATATTCAGATATTTGTAATGGCACTATTTTTTTATCTTCATCAATTCTATAAATATTTATTGACATTGATGGATAGTTATATTTAGAGTCAAACGATCTTTTTTCAAATAATTTAATATCTTTTAATGTTATTGGATAATCAAAACCTTTAAAAATATCATCATTTATATATTTTTGATATTGTTTAACTCTTTCAGCATGTTCATTTGGTTTATCAATAGCACATCTAATTGCATAAATAAAACAATATTCATCTTTATTTTTAAAATTTACACAACATTTTTTATTCTTAATTTCATTTGGTAATTCTATATATGATCCAGCATTTAATGAATTATTTTTAGATAATTTTAGATTTAATTCAACACATCTTTTTAATGACCAACCAGAGCCTTTTGATGGTTGATTTAGTTGTTCTCTAACTATTAATTTCTTAAATTGATCATCAATAAAATCATCTATATTTAAAATATCAGAACTTTTTATGCAAAAATACATATTACTATTTTGAATTTCACCATTTATTAATTTTCTTTCATATTCACATTCTAAAGCCATTTGTCCTTTAATATTTTTAAATTTTTGTTTTTCTATCAATTTTTTTATTTCATTTCTTTGAGTTTCTAAATAATCATTAATATCTAAATCATCATTTGAATTTGTTAAAATATAATCTTGAAAATATCCTTTTAATGATGAAGCTTCTTGAATATTTATTATATTTTCTTTTGGAATTGGTCTATTTTTAAAATAATCATTTAATAATCCAATTAATTCTCTTCTAGTTTTATTAACAATTTTAATACTATTTTTAATTGCTAAATTTTGAATATATTTTAATGATCTATATTCTAAATTATTTGGATTTTCTTTAATTTTGTTTAATCTTTTAATTAGTTCATCTCTAGATAAATTTTCATAATTTCTGACAGATAAATTTTTTGCAATTTCATTTAATTTTTCTATATTAAATAATGAATAATTTGTAAGATCAAATGTTTCTTTAATATTTGTTAATTCATCTAAAGTTTTATTTTTATAATTATATATATTATTATTTTTACACCAATGTTTTAATTCAAATATTTTATTATCATATTTTTGTTTATTTAATAAATGTTTAGTTGAATTATAATGTCTATCATAATTTTTATATAATATATTTTTATTACAGTAAGGACAATTAATATTTTTATTTGTTCGTTCCATTTATTAGAAATAATTTTTACTTAGAAATAAAACTCTTAAAAATATGAGAAGTTTTTCCACTTTTTTCTAGGTAATTTATAGTTTAAATTGTATTTTTTCAATCAATAGTCAACTTTTCACAAGTTAATTTAAGTTTTCTAGAGTATTTTTTCAATAAAATCAATAGTCAACTTTTCACAAGTTAATTTAAATTTTCTAGAGTATTTTTTCAATAAAATTAATAGTTGTATTTTCATAAGTCAATTTAAGTTTTCTATAGTATTTTTTCAATAAAATTTAAACTTTTTTAAAACAAGTAAAATTATTATTTTTATCATATTTTTAAATTTTCTAGTTTTGTTATATTTTTGTCATGAATTTTAGTTTCTAAATGTCTTAAATAATTATTAGTCCATTTAATATTTCTTCCACATTCACAAAATTGTGGTTTTAAAAACATTTCTCTAATACATTGTATACAAATTGCATTTTTTCTATCTTTACTATAATGATAATTATTAAAATTTGAAATATCTTTAATTTCTTTACATTTATGACATTGTTTTTCATTTAATTCAATAACTTTAATATTATCATATAATTTTTTATAATACAAATCCTTACATTCTTTACAATAATAATATAACCCATCTTTAGTATTTTTATCTTTATAAAATTTTGATATATCTTTATATAATTTACACCTTAAACATTTCTTTTCCATTTATATAAAATAAAATTTACAAATTGGTTTTTTTCAATTCATATTCATAAAAATTTTTAATAATATCTTCATTATTTTGATCTTTTATACTATATGTAACTGGATTTGTATTATTAATTTTAGAAATTATAAATATTTCTCTAGACCAATTATTTTTATATTTATTAGAAAATGTTGATTTTTTATTTCCAATTCTAACTCTATCATTTATTTTAAATTTTGATTTGGTTATTATTTTTGGTGGTTTATATTTAAAAACAGTATCTAATAAATCCTTTTCATTATTTTTATTTACTTCAATTGGTTTCATTTTAATTGTTGAATGATATGAGTTATTATATTCTTTAACAATTTTTGGTAAAATATTTATCCATCTATAATTTTTATTAATTTCAAATTGTATTTTCATTTTTTCATTTTGTGTTCTATTATACCTTTCTATTATACTTGATTTTTCTTCATTTTCTGTATGATACAATTTAATATCATATTTATTTAATATTTCTTTGAATTCTTTATTGATAAATTCTAATCCTTTATCTGTATGTAAAAGATTAGGTGATTTATGATTAATTTTAATTGCATCATTAATTATTTCTTCAAATGCTTTAGAAACTGTTTTTCCATCTTTTTTCTTTAATGGTTTTGACCAAACATATTTTGAGAAAGTATCTATCACATTTAACATATATTTATAACCATCATTTTCTTTTTCATAATTTTTCATTATAATTAAATCTGCTGCCCATAAATCATCAATACCTAATGTAATTATTTTTCTTTTTAGAAATTTCTTTCTGATTGGAGCATGAATTTCATTTGCTTCAATTATTTGTTCATTTTTAGTTAATTCTTTTTTAATTATAGGTTTAACTTCTTTTTTTAAAATTTTACTTTTATTTGTTTTACAAATTAAACATTTAGTAGCTATTCTATATAATCCATTTTTCATTTCAACAATTTGTGCATTAATATTTTTAGTTTTTTTCTTACACTTGTGACAATGAATTGGTTCATTCATTTATATATAAAAAATATTTTATACATAAATGAATTGATTCAATTCATTTATGTATAAAATATTTTTTTAATAAATGGATATGTGTTATAGATGTCATAATCAAACTAATTTTACTATTATTGGAAATTGTGTAGGATGTAATATATGTAAAAGAATTATTTATGAAAAAAAGATTAAGAGAAAAAGTAATAAGAATAAACATCTTAAACATATTTTAAGAGAATTTAACCATTTTCAACCATATAAAACACAACAATTAATTAATGAATTATATATTTTATGTATTTCCAATCATTTTGAAATAACACCTAAGAATATAAAATTATTTTTAAAACAAAGGAATTATACAAATTGGATATTTTACTATCAATTTTTAAACAAAATATACAATATTAATTTTGAATTGAATCATGAAGATAAAGAAAAAATTACACTAGTTTTTAATAAATATTTATGTTTTAAGAAAAGTAATATATCATATAAAAAATTATTACCAATGATTTTTAAATATTTAAATATGGATTTTTGTATAAAACCTAATTATGATGATAACTTTTTAACATATCTATCACAAATGAATTTGTAATATTTTTTCCCTATATAAATGGATCTGTTAGAAGAAATTAATAATATTGGAGAATTAAGATTTAAAGAATATAAACCATTAAAAAGTTTAAATTTAAATGAAAAATATAAAATTGAAAAATTTGAAAGAATTAAAGATAAATATGGATATACAATTATTGTTGAATTAGAAAAATGTAAAATACATTTACCAAAAAGATTTACTAATATAATTGATGATAAAACTATTAAAGAATTAAATAAAAAAGATTTAAATTTAATTGTCACGGCTTTTAAGACTTTTGATGATAAAGAAACTGCTTTAGTTAAATTTGAATAATTATTTTAATATAATTGTATTGATAATAAATTTTAAATCATCTTGTAAAAAATTATAATTTTACTGGTTTTAAAAAACTTTTTATTCTGTAAACAATTTCATATAAATTTATGCATATTTATTAAAAAATGCATTAAATTTGCATATTTTTTATGACAATTTGACAAAAGCTGAAAATTGGCCAAAAAATGGCAAAAATATTGCATAATTGTATTAAAAAACTGTGAAATTTGTTTGATTTTTGATTGTCTCCAAAAG